>CM060963.1:18391656-18494156 GCA_030765045.1 Tenodera sinensis
AAGATAGCGACTAGTAAATTTTCTGACATTTTGGGACAATTCTGGGAGATTGAATTTTTTGAGCTTTGTAAATATCAAATAAACACACTGTAAACGTTATTTTTCTTGCGAAGGATTGCAATAGAATTTCTCCTGAAGTAAATAAGTGAAATAGAACATTAGTGGTGTAACTTAAATGTTACAAAACGCCAAAACATTTCTAGCGCAGTGGAGTTCTGGATACTACAAATAGTTGTTATAAAGATGCGACGTCATCAAACCTGTTTAAAGAACATGTAGATTCGGCAACCGCAATTCTCTTTCTTCCACATTGTAATGCGGAAGTAGAACAGTCAGTTAAACATTGCCAAAGCTAAACAATCAGCTTAAATGCTCCGACTGTGGCAGCAGAAATGCTGTTAGGGTTTTACGAAATGCGCGTTACTCGTTCAAATCTCACAAAACATCGGGTGTAAAATTGGTACAACTTAAGTTTATACACGGCCCTGTGAGCTTCCAGTGCAACCTTCGTCATTTGCTGTAGATATGCTCGAAGAGTAGCTGGATGATGAGTTATTTTTCTTCTGTTTACGGAATTGAATTTTTCTTTTAAAAGTATTAAGCACTAAGCGAGCAAACACGTGACAACAATAAGCGCGGTACGTGAAAAGTGTCTTCTAGATTATTTGAGAGGTGTCCAGCAGCCGGCGTACTTGTAGAAGTTCGAGAAAGGACCGTAATACGTCATCCTCGCCATGTAAGGAGACGAAACAAGGAGCAGAGGAGTGAGTTACAGACAGGAGCCGTCGGGGAGACAGTTTTTAATTTTAGTGTGTGTGTGTGTGTGTGTGTGTGTGTGTGTGTGTGTGTGTGTGTGTGTGTGTGTGTGTGTGTGTGTGTGTGTGTGTGTGTTGTCGTGAGAGAACCGGCGCGTCGTTAAAGGAGATAGCGAAGCAGTTAATGAGTGTCAAGTGATTGTATCATCCGAGTCAGCTGTTTGAGAGGCACAGAAAGAGAATAAATTCAGAATGGACTGAGTCAAGGTTAAGATGAGAAACCAGTGGTGAGCTGTAATTCCACAAAAGACTTTAGACTGTGTTAACGTAAGTTTAAAAAAATTGTGTTGTGCAAAGTTTTGGAGGAGAATAACGCGAGAAAAAGGTAACTGGACTGGACTTTTCTCATTTTTACAGTGTATATTTTGATTTAGCGGCCTTTTATCCACTTTTAATTTAAGATTTAGCGACTTTTGGATAACACTAGTTGGCAACACTGATATGTGAAGTACTAGCGTGTATAAACATGATAGGAATGTTTACGTAGCACATTCCTACGATCGCCTGCTTCTGGTAGGCAGACAGTATATCAATGTACATTCTTCATTGAATGGAGTAGAGTTGGTGCTACCCCGCTTTCGTCCAGCAGGAATGTTCGGCATTATTATTACACAGTTATTCTTAAACCGCAAAGTATTGAGTGAGTGAGTGAGTGAGTGAGTGAGTGAGTGAGTGAGTGAGTGAGTGAGTGAGTGAGTTTTAAGGAGCCGCCACAACGAAGTCATTTGGACCCGGCAAAGTATTGATACAAAAAAATAAGTACATATAGTTCAATAGTTGCAATTTCGAGTGATAGCTTTCAGAAATAGTTTAATTCTTCAACCTTAAACAGTCCACAACTTACTTTAAATAGTCCATTATTAGCTTCCATTTAATTTGTCAGCCAACTTAAGTAATGTGTTTATCCTCACACCCGCCCACACACACCCTGAGAAAGATCTCACAGTTCACCACTGAAACAGAGCACATTTATCGGAGAACGAACTTGGAGTTGAAGGTCTCCTTATCTCATCGTCATCTTCATTATCATCCTACCATCCAAGGTAATGGACCTCGCCCACCGGGTTACTTCAGCTAAAAACCTTGAATAATTCATCGTTGGTGGAAGAAAGTTCCTCGAAAGACGTAACCCAATGTCGATTTAGTAGTGCTATTGAATTAGCTTTATAAGCAACAAACTTGATTGCAGTACTAGAAACTACGATATGCAGTTACATATATGCATATATGTATACCGGGTGGAAGGGAATTGATTACACTAATTTAAACCAATGGTAGGTCTCGATATTTGGAACACATTTTGTATCTTACGTGTTTGTCTCTAACCATTTCCTACGGAGATATTTTAGTTTTGTCGAAAACAACCTGGCAACACTGCAGATGGTGTGGGTGTCACTTTCCCTAGCTCAGTACATAAACAAGCAGCGTAACGGTGGGTCTTGAAGACAAACTCATACCCTGCCGTGTCCTTGCGTGTTTACTGTGCGAGTGTAGGCCAATCACAAGCGTTAGCTTCCAAAACATTAAACGAAAACGAAAGTGCCCGACATATTTATATTCACAAACTAAGTCAATTCCTTGACCAACCTTAACGCAACGTTGTCAACTTGCCTCACCTCTGAGAGAGCAGCTCGGAGTATTCCTTCACGCCTTTTAAGTGATTAATTATTTCAAGCCCTGTCTGATGTCCCATAATTACTACCGAAGCTATGTCAGAAATAAATTACTCTACGCATCTTACCAGGAAAAAACTGTTATCTTCGTACATCCTGAGGAATTACGCATCCAATTTAGATCAAAAACTATTTGTTTTCGAAATCGGCTGATCAAAGGACAAAATGTCATTCAACTTTTTTGTTTGCAGTGCTTCTATGAAGCACATATTAGAATGAATGTAGTGACTTCCCTTCCACCCTGTATAGTTATATTCATATATATGTACACAACTTCTCCTATTTTAAGTCATCTTAAATATCAGTTTTAAAATTGCGCAACAGTTTGACTAAAGATTTTAAACAAACGAGAAAAACAGAAGTATGAAAATCATAAGGGAATATTTATTGGGACTGTATATTTGTAACAGTGAAGTTTGCATGTGCTCTTAAACTATAGGTTGCTGCAGGACAATACACTATCAGTAACAACGCACTCTTCATAGTAACTAGGTGACATCCGTGAAGTCCATATCCACGAGTGTAAAAGCACTTTCCTAAACCGGAGACAAAACACGACTGTGAAGTCCTCTTCAAAAATAGCAACTCATCTTAAATCAGTGAACCGTGAACCAGCAGGTTTACTTTTAGGTGAAACTCGTTCTTTCTCCCAAACTAATAGAAAATTGCATCACGACCTCATATTCTCCATAATGGAAGTGGCAATGAATAGTTCCGCAAAACAGAGAAACCCATGACTAAACGTATGTGTAGCAATAAATTTACTTGTCATGAGATATATATCCTAATTCAACCGCTGTAAGTTGAATCGTGACCCTGTACTCATTGCCAAGGTAGCGTACTGTTCGCCATTTATTTTTCACCTTGTACAACAACTATTCCCTTTTAGTGTTTTCTAAGCATTATGGCAATTTGTTGTCCATGTCCTATTTCTAACGTATAACGTACTTCTTCATTAATAAGTAGTATCATATTTGAATATTGCGTGTCCTAAATCGTTTCTTCCTCCACACAATGGACATTGACCTTGCATAAAATATCTCTGTTGTCCTTTCAGCGGCCATATCCCTGCCCTTATTTAATCTAAACCTTCCCTTCGGTTTTAGTTCATCCTGCCACACCTTTTTAGCTTTTAGTTTTCATTTCAGTATGAATATTAATAATCTCTTTTCTTCAATTTCGCTGAATACATTTTGTATTTCAATATCTTCATATCCCTCTCTCGCATTTTTTCAAATATCTTCCTTCACGTTATTTTATTTACCTCATTCTCCATATATCCCTGAAGCAGTCGCAGTCTCTCGCCGCTCGGCTAGTCAGCTCGGTTCGTATAGATGCAGAGGAATTAATTATTTAATACTTAAGGGACACTGGGAGTGAAATTTGAAAGTTCCACATTTCTTGATAGATTTTTCTGAAATTTTTACTGTGTTTGTACTTATATGAGAATAGGAGGTACACCAAATTTCATTAAAATTGGATAATTCGTTTACGATATATAAATTATTTTATGAATTTAATAGGCACATTTTCAAAATAGAGCTCGCGTCTATTGACTTTTCAAAATTCATTTATATTGGCAGAACTGATACTCTAAAACATGGGTAACAATTGTATGAAGAGATATTTCAAATACGTTTGCTGATTATGCTGTACATATTTTTTTGATAACAAAGAAAATTTAATCTTAAAAATTATTGATTTTTTTCATACAAAAATGTTTTTGGAGTTCATGTTAAAGATAACATCAATATTGAAGAATACTTTTGGAAATTGTTATTGAATTTGAAGCAAAACTCAGGCGCGACCTTCTTTTGGAATGTGCAGAAATGTAGTTTTGAGAAAAACAGGCTTTTATATAGGAGCATCCTGTGTACGTTAAGGGAAGAGCATTATTTGAAAGGGCTGTAATGACCACATGGAGTGGGGGATATGAAAAATGTTAGCTGATCCAAATGCAGGAACATTTTAAGATAAAAAAACAATTTTCGACTTTTTGACAATTTTGACCAAAATTTCACTCCCAGTGTCCCTTAAATGACAACCCTATATGTCTGGTTTTACTACAGAAGGACGTGTTTTGCACAATTTCTTCCAATAAAATCACATGCATTTAAGCAAAATACTTTAAAATTTTTAGACAAACAGCTGCAATAACACAATGTTAGGGCAATAAACCTCTCTCTGTATAATTAATATCCTATAGGCATCATTACTCCATAAGTCGGAATTCCTAAATGTGCGTATACTGAGGATAAGTTCTTTTACTGTTAATTTTCGTAATTAATTCAGCATCACCGTTTATGAATAATATATTGGTCCAAAATCGTTGCTTTTTATGAAATATATATTACTTATTTCAGTATTTTTGATGAAATTAATTTAAACTCACAAAATCGTTCCTTTTTCTGCTCCGAAAAATTCTGTCACTTGTTATTCTTCCTAACTAAGCGTTGCCAATAGAAGCGGAAATATTTTGTTGTTTGACGACACTGTCAATTGCCAGGATCAGATCAGCGTCCCCGGTGTGCCGGAATTTTGTCCCGCAGGAGTTCTTTTACATGCCAGTAAATCTACTGACATGGAGCTGTCGTTTTTAAGCACACTTAAAAACCATCGGTATAGGTCGGATTTGATCCCGTGACCTTGGGATCAGTAGGCCAGCGTCTAACCAACTGAGTCACCCAGACCGACGCCAATAGAAGCGACAAGCGCTTATACGTTGTTTTTATAAATTCAGAGAGATAAAGAACTGTATTATCTTACACAAACATTCTACTACATTAAATTGTGAACAAAAACATACGCAAACAAATACATAATATAATATGATGCCCTATGTTCCACGAGGGACAACAGGAATTAATGCGTAATGCATATAATTAGCCAATAAACATGGCAAAACAACTAAATTTGGAAACGTGACATTTAGCTATTGCCACATATCCCAAGTCATTACAGCATAAGAAAATGTAGTCAGACACTCTTAACTATTTTATATTTGAAGTATTCCTTTAACATAATGACATTCATTTAATTTCAATATCCTTATTGGCTGCTTTTTAAGGCTCTTTCTATAATCAAATTCTTCTTTGTTATCCGCATCAATTGGACTTGTTTAATCTCCTTTAATATTTTCCCCGGAAAACTTCTCAACACAAAACACTGAGTCAAATGGATATTTATTCTTCAACTCACCAAATTTCAACTCTATGTATTTGCCAGGTAACAACCAAATCAAATTCTACTGGATCCAAAGACACACTGAGTGTGGCAACGAAAAAGTAGACTTCCTCGCAAAAACAGGCCCAAAGTCTCAAGGAATAATAGCATATGACAGAATAGCTCTTTCATTTTGCAAACAAAGACTTCATCAATACTACACAGATATCTGGAACGCAATATATACATCCTCACATAAAGGCAATCACACAAAATTCATTTTTCCGAACGTCTATACCAGGTAAGAAATAGTCCTGAACCTAGATTCACACTCAATTCCTTACAAATCATGGAAGATTCCAACAATATCTATGCAGAATTGGAAAAGTAACCTGACCGAAGTGCCCATGCTTAGATGACAACCAAGCAGCCATACGTCTCTTACTTCACTTCAAGCTGTAAGCCAGGAATAGATCAGCGCATTTGAAGAACTCCAACATAGTGTTACGGAAACTGCTTTCATCACAACGTATGTACAATCCACTTTACACATGAAATATTTAAGAAACTAGATTAATACTAATTTCATAAACATATTTATGGGATTAAATATCCTGCGACATACCCACAGGGTGAAACGCAGGCTGTAAAAAGAACTTAAAAAAAACTCCAAGTAACATTCTGGCTCATACCACCATGTTATACAAATTCTCCAGGCAATTAACTTGCATTTCCGGTGTCGTACAAAGCCTCTGGTTGCAGACATGGCTTCTTCCTTTCGTAGTGTTAAGTATTTTGCTTCTTCTAATTCTCCTTCAATTTTGATTCCTAAATGCATACACTCTCGTGCTACTTTGCCTTTGATCATTTTTACTTTCTCTACTGGTAAGTAGGGGAAGTATTGTATTCCACCCAAAAATTCGATGTCGAGATTTCACGAGAAATGTATGTTTTGAGGCCCCCTGAATCCAAAACAAGCATTTTTAGAAAAAGGTTCGTGTGTGTGTGTCACTATGTGGACAGCACAACTCAAAAACGAAAAGTCGGTTAAAAACCAAAGTTGGTATTTAAGTTTAATGTCTTTCAAGGATGTGACACGAAGATTTTGAAGAAAATAGCCCCACCCTAAACTACCCTTTACATGGAACATTTTTCGAAAATTTTGATTTTCTTGAAAATGGCTCTAACGATTTTGATTAAAATGTCATGTGTTTGAGATATTTTGATGACAAATGAAATGTATATCTTGAATTTTCTGGCTATAGCCCCTGTAGTCGTATTTACTCTGGACGACTTTTGCATAACTGGCAAACTGTTAGAGATAGACCAAATCATACTATACAAAGAATGTAGATCTTGCTAAAATACACAATTTATGTCTCAATAAATTTTCTTGTAGGGTGAACCATTTCGGAGATATTCCTTGTTATGTGTGTGAGTTTCGGAAAACTTAAAACTTTCGTGAAATGGGTCATCGTTGTTCATTTTTTATATGTTGAGTGTGCAAAGACAACAAAATCTCAAAGCTTTAAAACATTTGACTATCGCACAAAGCCTACTGTATTCTAACATCCCCCTTGTACCTACAAGGAGATACGTTGTACAAATGTTTATCTTAACTAACACGAAGAAGATATAGGAATAAGAGTTTGTAAGAATGGCTAGTACAAGAGTAGAGAAAGTCATATGAGCGCAACACATCAGATTTTTTATGTTTAGTTAATTTACTGCCCTTTCCTGAAAATCACGATTTGGGTTTTATTTTGACTCACATTTAATACCCAGTCTTAACAATATGTATACTTCCTCTGGAAGTATTTTAATCCTACTGTGAATGAACCAACTACAAAATAAGCTGCGTATATCAAGCCTGGGACTTCAAAATTATTTATATTTGGAATATGTATATTGCACATGTTATACTAGTATATTACATACCTGAATTAGTATGTCATCAATACACGTGACTCTACTATATCAGGTGTCACCAGGGTTGCCAACTCGTACGATAATTATGGGGGTGTACGATAATTTGAATGTATGGATAGTTCGATATCGGCGAAATATCATTTTCACTGGTTTGTCACTCCAGCGAAGTGAAACTAATTACAAGTAACACCACTTTTGTCCTCATTGTCTGTCTCCACCCCATAGCTACTAAGCCTGCTACCCTTTATCCTCTTATTGCCAGTGTGCACAGGTCTGATAATCTCAATGAAGAAGGCACTGTTCAGAAAATTGACGATCAATGCAGAAAACTCGGAATACGTGCTATTCCTTGTGAAATAAAGAACATGCCTGAACCTGACAGCTTCTGGGGTGCTGTTAAACATGTCACCTTGGTGGAAATACTGATTTCAAAGAACTATCGGCCTTTGCATTATCAGTGGTTTCCTTGCCCTACAGAAGCACCTCTTGTGAAACAGTTTTTTTTCTAAACTGGGTTTAATAAAAACCAAAGTTAGAAACAGATGGGCACTAGGTACGGTAAATGAACCCATTTTGCCGTCTCAACTTATGAAAGAACGTGGTAGATATTAAAATCTGCAAGTCACCGAGAAGATGTTAAGGTTTATCTCAACAACAAATTTGTGCAATGCTGCAACGGTTGAGGAAGCTGAACTTTCAGATGAACAGTGCGAGAAACATAAGTGCTAAAGTTGTAATATTTGTTGAGCTTATCAATCTTGTAAGTGGATATAATAAACATAATTACTCTTATATTTTCATAAGTATTATACTGATATTTTTATTGTTGTAGCGTTTGCTTTATGATGTACGATAATTTTGAATCCAAATCTATAATTTTGAGTGGCTGGTACGATAATTTTACTTTTAAATGTTGGCAACCCTGGGTGTCACTAATAGGGTCGGGATAAGGGGCCTGCTTCAAAACGCTACTTCTGTCTTAAACTGTATTACTAATGAAGTCAAAAGTAAATCGAACCTTTCTAACAACTTTATTACAGAACGAATGTAACCTTCTACTCAATGATTAATTATACTATTTTCACATGACTTTCTCCGCCATCATTTTATTGTTCATCTCTTCTACAAAAATTTCCTATAAAGGCTTATTTTTTCTCTGTTTCGTGTTAATCTAGATAAACATTTGCGGAAACAGTTTTATGATACGTTTTGTTGCAGGCTCACGGGGGACACAAAATGCGCAAGCGACATCTACATGTTTAAAAGCGTTTGCTGTATTCTGCCTTTGAACATTCTGTATCTCTTGCAAGACATCATAAGGTATTGAAAATATCTAACCGATAATAACGAATACCTCGAAAATTGTTAATGCCTCAGAAATTTTGGGCATAAATTTGTGAAGTAGATCCTTTATTAATTGTTTCTTTCCAAGAAGTAACTTAAATTCTTCGTGAAGTGACTGAATAACATTAAATGTTTGAGGGCTTTATATAAAATTTATTTTAATTCTTGCTCAAGGTTTGTTCTCCAAATACATTAAAAGTAAAACATAAAAAAAATCTTAAATAAAAAATCCTGTAATTAAGTATAGAGATTGCTTGAAGGAAAAGAATCGTCTGCTATCTATATTTTTCTTGCAGAAAGGTTCCATCTGTCTCATAGAGTTTATGAATTCTTGTCACGTTTATTCACGTAGGAGACAATTCATAGTTATTTTCTCTTAAATATGCTATGAAAGTTCTTAGTGACTAAAATGTTAGGATATAATAATCCAAAATTTATGTACTATACAAGGCTTAAAAGTTTGAATGATGTAGTGTTAATGAGTGATTTGTGGGTTTTAAGGGCGCTCATCATCTAGGTCATTAGCGCCCTATAGTGTTAATAGTTCACTTTTTACTAGTGAAATCATATGTAAAGCAAGTGGTTCTGGCTCTGCCGTTCTACATAGGCGACTTCGGCGCGCGCTCTTTGGAAACTGACAAACATGGAGAATAGACTAGTTTTAAAAATTCTACGGACGCTGACAGAAGAACGTTACATCATAAGGGACAACTGTCAACTGGAAATAGGTGCAGATGTCATATGATTGTCGCCATCCAAATTTTTTTTCTCCTAATTGCCATACAACTGCCAAAACTAAGGTCTAAATAAATGAAATTAGGAAGGCTCCTTCGTCTGCAGCTGAATGCCTGAATGGTTTGTGTGTGTGTGTGAGCGTGCGCGCGCGTGTGCGCGAGTGCGCGTGTGCGCGTGTGCGCGTGTGTGTGGTAATGGAGAGGGAACACGTCTACCCACCGCGACCCAGACATGGATTTTTGCAGGCTACCATCTCCCAGGTAGAAGGGATGAGGCGAAGTGAGACCGTAGACTTGTAAGAAAGCGGAGTTAGTGAATCTAGAGATGCACAGAAGTCCCTAACAGTTATAGACACCTGGCGCACAACCGAAGTGTTTCCTCTGCCCAGGGAGAGGGTGACGAGGTGACTCTTGCGGCCCGGGCAGCAACTTCCAGGGAGAGCCAAGGAGGAGCTTCCAGAGCGCAACCAACTGGGCCATCTGTCCGCATTCGCTGGAGCGCACCGCGCTACCAACCAAACCTGAAAGATGACAAGGGAGGGGAATGAGAAATGAAGAGAAAGGAATCCGTGGAGAATAGATTAAAGCACTCCAGCAATTGCTTAAGCGACAAATCTGTCCGCATTCGCTGGAGCGCACCGCGCTACCAACCAAACCTGAAAGATGACAAAGAAGGGAAATGAGAAATGAAGAGAAAGGAATCCGTGAAGAACAGATTAAAGCACTCCAACAATTGCCTAAGCGACAAAACCCATGCCAGAGTACGCGACCATGGGTATCAAACCCACGACTTCCCGGATGCGGGCCACAGACGTTACCGCCTGAGCCGTCCCGCTCGGTAGAGTTGATTGGTATTTGCCATTCAGGATAGTGCGGGAAATATCCAGAGGAAGGTCTATCTTGAATGAACAACTCCAAACGAGCATTAGATAGGGTGCTACACGTAAAAGGAAATTCATTGTTCCGTAATAGGGAAGATGTCAGGAAGCCATTCGGAGACTTCCTCTGTCTTAAATTTGCTTTCCACAAGTTACCCGAGCTAATCTAACACAATCAAGGCTCATTATTTTCCAACTTCGCTGCGTGATTTCAATTTGTTTCGCCAGTGCAGGGAAGTTTTCCCAGAACATGGTACTTATCCGTGAAGGACATTTGCAGATACGCCACTTTTGCAATAGATGTTTTGGAAAAACATTACAAAAAATCCTTTGTTACACTTAGGTGATATAGCCTGGACCGGCAGTTGGCATTTGCTTTGGTTCAGTAAGAACAAAAACTGTATATCAGGAAATAATAGCGACTTTAGAGATCTGTTGATGGGTATACTAATTCCTCTTCCGATTACAAACAAACTTGGTGAACATATCCAAGGTCCCGCTTAGAGGTTATTCGACATCTAAGTATTGTTCTCGAAAGCTGGAGGTTTAATCGAAATATCTCCTATTTACTGATCTTCGCTAAACAGATTTAATGACGAAAGTTTACAAGTCAATTGTTCCTCATAGATTACGTTATGTAGAAATTGGCAACAGGATGAATAGGCTAGAGTACATTGACTAGCTAGACACAAGGGTTGATCGGACTCCCAGCAACAAGGGGAAGGAGAAGAGTAAGGGAGGAACGGAGCATGTTTCATTTAAGTGCAGTTTGAGTCTGTTATAAGCTGTGTTCTGGTCGTGTGCTGGAGAAAAGAAAGATTGCACACAGTCTCAATCACTTGAGCCAGGATCTAACAGTGTTATGCACGAAGCACTTGTCGAATCCAAGAATATAATTCTCTCTGCTCTTCATATAAAATTGGGCCTAATTAAAAACTTTTGTTAAGGCCATGGATAACACTATTTGTGAAAGAAATTTCTGCATCTTAGTGAGGTGAAATACGAGAGGGGATTTTCATAGGTCAACTGTACAAAGGTGAGCATTTCAACACTATCCCAACAGGTGATGAAAAGTTAGTTTAGGATACCTTTGTTCAAATGTCAACAAACTGTCTAGGAAGTAAGAGGACAGAAAACTATAAGGATCGTATGGCTAATGGTTTCTACTGCAATAGCAACATGACCTTAAAGGACACTGGGAGTGCAATTTTGGTCAAAATTGTCAAAAAGTCGAAAATTGCTTTTTTTACCTTAAAATGTTCCTGGAACACCGGTGCATTTGGATCAGCTAACATTTTTCATATCCCCCACTCCATGTGGTCATCACGGCCCTTTCAAATAGTGCTCTTCCCTTAATGTACACAGGATGCTTCTATATAAAAGCCTGTTTTTCTCAAAACTACATTTCTGAACATTCCAAAAGAAGGTCGCGCCTGAGTTTTGCTTCAAATTCAATGCAAATTTCCAAAAGTATTCATAAATAGCAGCTAAACAAAACTATGCTTCAATATTGATGTTATCATTAACATTAATTTCAAAAACATTTTTTTGTACGAAAAAAATCAATAATTTTTAAGATTAAATTTTCTTTGTTATTAAAAAAGTATGTACAGCATAATTAGCAAACGTATTTGAAATATCTCTTCATACAATTGTTACCCATGTTTTAGAGTATCGGTTCTGCCAATATAAATTAATTTTGAAAAGTCAATAGACGCGAGCTCTGTTTTGAAAATGAGCCTTTTAAATTCATAAAATAATTTATATATCCTAAACGAATTATGCAATTTTAATGAAATTTGGTGTACCTCCTATTCTCATATAAATACAAACACAGTACAATTTTCAGAAAAATCTATCATAAAATGTGGAACTTTCAAATTTCACTCCCAGTGTCCCTTAAAGTTACATTTGTTGATTCCTACTTGGACTTCTTTCCTGACAACTGTGGTGCTGTAAGCGACGAGCACTGCTAACACTTAAACCAGCAAATTTTGGACCTGGAAATGAGATACCAGGGAAAGTGAAGTGTATCGATGTTAACGAATTATTGCTGGACACTAATCAGGGAATCAACAGCAGAAATATACAAACGCCAGGGAAAGCGGCTGCACCTTCAGTGACTTTGCTCCGAGGGAGGTAAATTACATGCATAAGCTTATGTAGACAATAACGTACAGTTATCATAACTTCAAATTGAGAGCTGAAAACAAAGATTAGCTGTTTTCATGTCAGTTACAGGGGAAAAAAATGCTGGCTAGTGTTATCATTAAACCCTAAAGCCAAAATTTGACTTTTTTACTGAATGCAATATCCGATGTCATTAACCAGTACTCTATTCTTAAAATACTCTCTTAAATGTGACTTTAGGACCAGTCTTCTGACCCCCGTAGCTTGTAACGACATGGTGTTTTCAAGTCACAAAACCTCGCAGCAGGTGTGTTTTCCCATCGTTAGTAGTGCAATGCGTTCCTCATTTGAATGACCTCAGGCAATGTGGTTTATTCAAGGCTGGTGGAAATTACGAATGTTACATGCAATGACAAAACTTCCTTGCTGAAAGAGTAGCTTATGGAAGCCTCGTACTAATGATGGATACTACCCATTTTAAGTAGAGGAGTGAAGAAATATTAGAACTTGAATAACTATCATTTAAATAAATATTTGAAGTACTACATTCACATGGATTTCTGCACCCATTATTGTTTATTTTTCTACAAAATATTCTTACGACAGAGTATTGTCTGCCTAATTCATTTCAACGGAGAGAAACCGGTGCACATTTTGTTATAAATGCAAAGGAAATAGCTATAGTCTAGTATTTAATAATTGGATTTCATACTCTTTCCATAATTTCACGAGAAACAACTGATTAGCGACAGCAGCTTAAAACATTGACGAAGTATATTGAACAAATCAGTGGATTAATAACGGATATCTTGAAATGATTAATACCATACAAAATTGTTATTTAACATAAAATATCTATTTTAGAATTCTACAGTGCTTCTTCTTTTACATTTTCGTCTATCGCTGAACGTTTACCAGTTATACAAAGTTACACAAAATTCCTTCTGAAAGAGCAGGACTCTACGGGCCATCCCCCCCCCCCCCAAAAAAAAAGTTAAAAGATATACAACACTCTTTAACCTGAATACTTTAATCAAAATCATGAAAGCTATTTTGAGAAAAGAAGCAATTCTGAAAGATGTTCCATGTAAAGGTAATTGGGGAGAGGGAAATTTTCTTGAAAAGCTTTGTGCTCCAACTTTGGGTGATATTGAACTTAAAACCTCTCTCTCACTCTCACTCCTTCGCTCACTCACACGCATGGACCTTTTTGTAAAAATGCTGTTTTTAAATCAGGAGCCTCAAAAATGTATTTTCGGTTAAATCTAGATATCGAATTTTTGTGTGGAATGCAATATCTCCTCTACCTACTCAGTTCGTAGTAGAGAAAATAAAAATACATGTTGTATCTGTAAGATTTCCTCCGTCCACTTTACTATAAACTTCCCATATACATAGTTAATATAGGAACACTGTCTGCTTAGCAGAGTTAAATCTTCTTACGCCTTTAGATGGATGTTTAAAAAGAATACAGTAAACTAAAGCAATTCTTTGTAAGATATTGTTTTGTATTTCGTTTTTTATACGATAGAAAAGCCATTCAGAATGAAGAAGACTTTATAGACTATTTCCAGAAAATTCAAAACATACATTTCGTTTGTCTTACAAATATATTGCAATAATTATATATTGATAACTAACATAATATTTGAAAATGTTTCTCTATAGATGATAGTTTAGGCTGATGAAGGATTTTGTTGAAAATCGTGTCGCATACTTGGAAGACGCTGAACTTAATACCAACTTTGTTGTTTAACCAACATTTTGTTTAGTTATACTGTTGACACAAACGCACACACGTATACACACACCACCACCATCACCACCATCAGCACCACCAACACCACCACCATCAGCACCACCAACACCACCACCATCAGCACCACCAACACCACCACCATCTCCACCACCACCATCAGCACCACAACCACCATCACCATCACCTCCACCATCACCATCATCACCACCATCACCATCACCATCACCCTACCATCACCAACACCATCACCATCACCATCACCACCACCATCACCATCAGCACCACCAATACCACCACCATCAGCACCACCAACACCACCACCATCAGCACCACCAACACCACGACCATCAGCACCACCAACACCACCACCATCACCACCACCATCAGCACCACAACCACCATCACCATCACCTCCACCATCACCATCATCACCATCACCATCACCATCACCATCACCAACACCATCACCATCACCACCACCATCACCACCATCACCATCACCATCAGCACCACCAATAAATACCACCATCACCGGCGGCGCCGTGGCCGAGCGGTTAGCGCGCTCGCCTACCACCTAGGCGGCCCGGGTTCGATCCCAGGGACCCGCATGTGGTATTCGTGGTGGACGAAGCGGCGTCAGGGCGGGTTTTCTCCGGGTACTCCGGTTTCCCCCGCCATCTCATTCCACCGGTGCTCCATCTTCATTCCATGTATCATTAGTGTCACCGCCTGCGGTGCCGTAGTAGTAAAAGCGGGCGTTAAACACTACAAACAAACAATTTACAGCGTAGCGTGCGATTACCTCCTTGCAACAGCCTCAACCAGTACTTCACTGCTCTTATTTTACAGTACTTCACGACATCCCACCTCTCTCGTTACCCCAGAATTTGACGTGCCCTATGAAAATACAGAACTCTTTTCCAAAACGATACCTCGATTTATATGTACATAAACTATGTGAGCTCTACATTTTTGTATAGTATGATTTATGGTTTACGAGCAATGCAAAAATCATCAAGAGTAAACAGCACCACATGGGCTATAGTCAATTCAAAATATACATTTCATTTGTCAAAAAATGTCTTAAACATGTGACATTTTCTTCAAAATCGCTAGTGTCATTCTTGAGAAAATCAATATTGTGGAAAAATTGTTAAGGGTAGTTTAGGGTGGTGGAATTTTTATCAAAATCTTCGTGTCACCTCCTTAAAACATATTAAACTTAAATACCAACTTTGGTTTTTAACCAACTTTCCGTTTTTGAGTTATGTTGTTCACAGGCGCGCGCGCACACACACACACGCGCGCGCAGAGAGAGAGAGAGAGAAATACACACGGACCTTTTTCTAAAAATGCTCTTTTTGTGGATTCAGTGGGATCTCAAAACATACATTTCCGGTGAAATCGCGACAACGGTCTTTTGGGTCGAGTACAATACTTCCCCTGCTTGCTATATGTGGCAGAGAAAGTAAAAATACTTTTTGAGCAAGTTCAACGGACCACAAAATGTTTATTTCCAATGAAATTGCTATCAAAATTTTGAGTGGAAGGCAGTACCTTCTCCCAGAGAAGGTTAAAACTGTAAGTAATATACAAAACACTTAAGTTTTTGAGATGTAAGCATGTACATTGTCAAATCAAACAAAAAGGAATCAAAGTGATGATGTGATAAATAGTCTTACGATTTTATGGAATAGGAAGAAATTAGAATGAAATCGCTCATGTGTCATGCTTGTACTTGTCAACAGACATTACGTCATTGTTCCTGAGAGACAATCTAGCAGCCCTATGTACGTAAAATGCGAACATCATAACAGCGTGACCACACTGCTGGGATTGCATAATTAGAACAGCAGTGAAAGGAAAATAAAAACAAAAATCTGATATGTTGTTAGGAGTTTAAAAAACATTGGGATTAATACATTGAATGACATAACAAAGATTTCATTTGTTTGAATTTAGGACGTTTAGATAGATATTAAATGTATTTTCAATTTTGTGAACCAGTGTATTAATTAATAATGATTGATTTATCAAAACATATACACATTTATTTCAGTGAAATCAAAAAATTTAACTTCCATTTTAAAAACTGAGTTATTATAAATGACGTTAAAAATGTGCACTAAATAAAAAACTAAAATAGCTATTTATCTTCCCACATGAAGAAAAAAATTACTCCATTTATATGTTGCCTTTAACATCCTTTTTTTTTTTCTTCTTATTTTCTTTTATTTAGATCGATCAGCAGTAAATACATGCTTTACATATCTGGCAGAACGATGATGATGATGATAATGATATTAATAATAATAATAATAATAATAATAATAATAATAATAATAATAATAATAATAATAATAATAATAATAATAATAATAATAATAATAATAATAATAATAATAATAATAATAATAATAATAATAATAATAATAATAATAATAATAATAATAATAATAATAATAATAATAATAATAATAATAATAATAATAATAATAATAATAATAATAATAATAATAATAATAATAATAATAATAATAATAATAATAATAATAATAATAATAATAATAATAATAATAATAATAATAATAATAATAATAATAATAATAATAATAATAATAATAATAATAATAATAATAATAATAATAATAATAATAATAATAATAATAATAATAATAATAATAATAATAATAATAATAATAATAATAATAATAATAATAATAATAATAATAATAATAATAATAATAATAATAATAATAATAATAATAATAATAATAATAATAATAATAATAATAATAATAATAATAATAATAATAATAATAATAATAATAATAATAATAATAATAATAATAATAATAAATTAATAATAATAATAATAATGTCACCGCGCCCGCCGCATCTAATTGCCGACAACAGCAGTGTCACCCATCGCATTATTGTCGGCACTACCGCAAAGGAGCCGAAGGAAAGAGACAGAGCATGGCCGCATTGTTGGGGCGCTTGCCGAAAGAGAGAAAAGGATAGACACTTCGAGAACCTTCTCTGCTTTGTATCTCGCCGCAATAACTGAACGTTCTTGAAGCTTCCAGAATAGTGCCTGGGAGATATAAATAGGGGTAAAGTGCGACAGAAGAGTCAGTCAGACGTATGTGAAGGTTGAGTAGTCGTGCCGACGGAAAGAAGAGACGTATGCGAAGCGTCGAGGAGTCACACCAGGGAGAAGGGACAGTTCTTTGTGTTACGAATTCGGAGCCGTGCTGTTGGAGAATCGGAAAAGACTTTCTTGTTGTTGCAACGAGTGTACAAAGTTACTGTTTACGGAAATAAAAGTGTTTCTTTATCTCGACTACATCTGTCTTCTTTACTTTACACACCCACCCGAAAAGTTACAATAATAATAATAACAATAATAATAACAATAATAACAATAATAATAATAACAATAATAATAATAATAATAATAATAATAATAATAATAATAATAATAATAATAATAATAATAATAATAATAATAATAATAATAATAATAATAATAATAATAATAATAATAATAATAATAATAATAATAATAATAATAATAATAATAATAATAATAATAATAACAAAATAGTGTTGCAGAGGTAGGACAGTTGTCCCCTCTGAACTAATATAAATGTGATACATGCTTCTTTAACATCTAAGATAATACAATTTGCTTTGGAGTAATTGTTCTTCGGCAGTGATATTCACTCATTTACTGTTTGTAACGTTGGGTTTTCTCAATAAAGAAGAGATGCATACATTTGCACTCTCACTTATACTTCCAGCCTCTAGCAAAGCGATTTCTAACCTTTGCGAAAGAGGGGTGTTTGGGTTTACCTGTTTCCACTATACGAGGACTTTGGCTCTCTTTAACCCCAGCCGTGCACTGCGTTCCAGTGGCGGGTTGGTTATGTTATATGTACGTTGCGTTTGATTTATGAAAGCACTTTCAAATCTTGTGCGATGTTCATAAGTGACATTTGGTACTGCAGCCACAAGCAAATAAGTTAATTGGGGATTTTAACATTTTCATTCAACTAATAATATTAACCAACTCTAAATTAAGTTAATAGCAATAAGATTATTTCCATCAAACTTTCTTCCAGAGACTTAACTACACATAAGTTTACAGACTGGTTTTAAAATACACACACACCGCGCGCGGCCCTTATTTTATAAAGGCGTTTTTGGATTCGTGGGGCCTCAAAACATCTAGTGAAGTCTCGGTGTTGAATTTTTGGGTAGAATACAATACTTACTCTACTTATGTAAGCAGGTTATAAATAAAGTACCTGCTAGTTATCTAAACTAAATTTATAAGTAATAAATCTTAAAATAAAACTAAAAGTATATTCTTTCTACCCCCATCAAAAATAAGATTTTGTTTTGTTTAAATTGGATGCTAGAGGTTCGTTAAAGCGTGGGGGAATGCTTTGTGGAGTCAATATGTGTACATTCTTGTCGTCTGAGGTAACGTATGAACACAATAGGCAAATCATAAAGTGAATTGCAGAGTGGTGTTTGAATGTTTGTAGCAAAACTCTCACCTGAGGTTGTAACATCACAAGAATCAGTTATGTAAATGACGAAGGTGGCGTTAAACAAATGTGTCCATGACCCAAGTCAATGTTTGCTTGTTATCACCTACACCAGGTCCCTGTGAGGTAATTTAACGATGGAACCTCAAACTGTTTGCCTTCTTTGAATAAGGTTTGGGCAAGTTACGGGTGAAATTTATAACTAGACGAAAAGAGAATATAATTTGGAACCGCATTGCCTTAAACGAAACCATAGTCACTCGAATTTTAGTCTTCTAATCATGGTTTTATCTATAGTAATACCACGAGAGAGGGGTTCATATGACGACTACTCCACTCATGCGTGACTTGGTTGAAATCAATCATGTGCACAACATTTCAAACTTCAACCAATGACAACGTTCATTTGTGAAAAAGTTATGAAATTTCATTAGCACCTCCTCTGTTTTTCCTGTGTTACGATAGGTTGGATAATCTAACTGCACTATGCTACAGATGCGCAATGGCTTACGTAATTTGACGCAACAGAGCCGCTATTCACATGTCAAAAATGGCTGACTCTCGGTTCGGTGCTGAAACAGATGAAATTCTTCAACGGGGGAAACCTCACAATACAGAATAAAACAGGAAATATATTTGAAATCAGTCTGACAAATTTTGTATTGAACGAAATTATAAATTAATAGCAGATACTCCAATTTCTGGTGTTACCAATAAAAAATTGGAGCATCAATATGAGAATCCTGTATGTCGTGCCAATGGACGCTGCTGTTATGTATTCATGCTACGTGTTTCTTTTAAGAGGTTTATAATTAAAATACAGCATTTAAATAACGTTTCATTAGCTATATCATCCTTTAATTCGTGACGTAGTCTTCAATAAATAGCCAAAGTCTAGATAAATCGACAATCACTCGTGGCATTACTTATGAGCCCTTCGCGCTCGCAAAATTATCCCAAATATGAAAACATGGAGTGCTATTTGTTTAGATTACTCCCCGAAATAATTAGTAATTCATTTATTAAATACTATTTAATATTAATACTGATTTAAAAGTGAACAACTTACATTAACATTCATAAATTTTAATTAAGATTTATTTTCACAGTTGGCACTACACTAATGCACGCAGGATGTGAGAATAATAATAATAATAATAATAATAATAATAATAATAATAATAATAATAATAGTAATAATAATAATAGTAATAATAATAATAATAGTAATAATAATAATAATAGTAATAATAATAATAATAGTAATAATAATAATAGTAATAATAATAATAGTAATAATAATAATAGTAATAATAATAATAGTAATAATAGTAATAATAATAGTAACAATAGTAATAGTAATAATAGTAATAACGATAATAACAACAATGATGATGATAATGATGATAGGCGCTATCGCTGATGACCATTTTTCTTTTATTGTTTATCTTTAAATTTCCTCCTTTATAAAACGCTAACAACAATAATTTTAGCTTTTAATCCATGAAATTGAAGAGTTAGACATATGATGAATATAAATGGAGGAATTTGCGTTATTGGGTTATTCATTAAAGCTAAGTCTGGACAGTTGTTAATGGTACAATTTTCAAATAAAATAAATGAAGACTAGAGGATAAAACATAAAACCAAAGATGCAGAAACGGTCAAATAGACCTGACCTTGTTAGGAAAAAGAAAAGAAAAAGATGAAAACGGCTGCTGTATTTACTGGGTGACATTCACGCTAATTGCTTTTACGGCGCATGGATACTTCAGATGTTCAGATGTTAAGAAACTGTTTAGGTTGGTGGAACCGCAAGGAGGTGACATAACCAAAGCGATAATACTACAACTAAGAGGTGATAATCTGGCGTAAGAGAAATAGTCGTAAATAATCCCACAAGAAGTTACGAGTTTGTCGATGAATTCGAGAGTACGAAGCATGATGAAATTAACTGATGAAGCTTCTAACGTCGAATGGGCTTATTGAGAATATTCCGTGAATAAAATGTAAGAAAGTTGGTGTATGAATAATAAACTTGTGTAAGCTGTCAGATCATGGCTAATAAATGAACGAATAATTTATTTGTTACGGAATACTAACCAGCGTTACCCACAGTGGGAAAGTGATCAAAGTTAACCTCAAAATTAAGACAACTGAGATAAAATCGCGACACAGTAAAGTCAGACTTTTTTCACCAAACAAATTTGGAAATTGACACTTTTTGTATAGTTTAAAAACACAATTTCTTATAACCTTGGTTATTTTGCTCTTCTAATCTGACAAAGTATTCCATAATATCTGTAATAGTGTGTTTGTTTAGAGTTCGGTGGCATTAGTTGTGTTTCAGTTTCCTCAGCATCCTTCAATAATCCATTTCAGTCAATTTATTGTCCTCTATTATTTTAAAGTAAAATAACAAAACATGTTTAGCACTGTAAACAACTTACAGGATGATTAGCCCAATTGGATGGCGCTAGTTGGGTAGAAATTTGGTCCATAAAAGCATGATATAAGTTATTCAACTAGTTTTTCCGCTGACGTGATATATCGTGATTTGAAACTTGCATTTGTTTCATTATCGTGCTAACAAGTGAAATGTGCAGAAGTACTGTTGCCACCATCTGAAGTTATAGCTCATTAAATAGACTGGCATCGCAACTAAGATGTTCACAGCAGTAAAACGGAACGTACTCCTATCACGTGATTTACTCTCCACGCGGGAAAGATATTCCAACGTTTCTGATACGCTAAAGTTAGGTAGATTCCTTTCACGCTAGCGGAATTAATTTTACTATGATTTTATTGACCAAAAATCTACCTAAACAATACTTTAGAAAGAAATAGGACCTGGCCATTTGGAGTACATCCCTTGTAAGCAAGGTTTATGTGTCGCTGTGAAAACATGAGGTCATTTTTGGATAACGATAAAAATAAAACCAAATTTAAGACTAATTTTGGAACTTATTTCACTTTGTAATATGAAGATTTCACAAAGCATTGTATTTAACTCGGGTATATTCTTTTCTTTTTACTTTGTCAATTACCTAAGACGAAGTATTGTATTCAATCCAAACTGTTGATATTAAGATTTCACCGGAATAGCAGTTTGAGGACAGCTGAATCCTAAATGCTCATTTTTATACAAACATCAGCGTGCGCTCGTGTGTGTGTGTGTGTGTGTGTGTGTGTGTGTGTGTGTGTGTGTGTGTGTGTGTGTGTGTTTTCGGAGACATTCCTTGTTATTTGTGTCATCTTTTCAATACCTATACTTTTCTCAAATGGAAGGTCGTTATTCACTTTTTGATTTCTTAGCCGCGCAAAGTGAACGTAGTTTCAAAGCTTTAAAAGATTTCGCTATCGCTTAAGGCCTACTGTATACCCTTATTTCCATTGTACGTGCAAGGAAATAGCAATATGATAATTTCTGCAAATGTTTATCTTAACTAACATGAGGCTATAGGAATAAGAGTTTGTAAGAATGGTTAGTAGTAGAAAAGGATATGTCATTGCAACACATGAGATTTTTAACATCAAACCACAGTTTTATGAACACAATCATGCCTTACCACAACTATGCTAAAAAGGAGAGGAGTTAGGAGTACATACGTTGCAACTCACATATACTTTGCGCCCATTCACATAACTACAGTTGAACCACCACTTGTATGGCAAACCACGTGGTACAGTTTCCACAGTGTCAAAAACAGGAAATGTAGTGAATTACGGAATAAGTCGCAATCCTCCCTTTTATGTTGTGTTTATGGACGAATGCGTAGTTAAGCTGTAAGCCAAAGTGGTAACAGATCTATGGATCATTAGCAGGTTGATGACCAAGCCAATAGTAACAGAGGTACCTACTGAATGAAGTTAATATCTCACGTAGTATACACGTGTTCGCCTCGTCTAATTCGTTATTATTCCTTGTCAGGACTAAGTTACATTCGCCAGGTTAATACACCCTAAGCTCTGACCCTATACGCTTTCCTCTGACCCGAACAGTTACTTTCAGTCCTACATACTTTAACTAGAAGTATGGTATTCTACCCAAGAATTGGATGTAGAAATTTCATCGAAAACACTTTCTCTACTGTTGTACTAACCATTCTTACAAACTCTTATTCCTATATCTTCTTCGTGATAGTTAAACATTTGTACAAATTATCTTATTGCTTATCTCTGTGTAGGTGCAAGGGGAATATTAGAATACAGTAGGCTTTGTGCGATAGTCAAATCTTTTAAAGCTTTGAGATTCTGTTCTCTTTGCACACTTAACATATAAAAAAATGAACAACGATGATCCATTTCGCTGAAGTTCTAAGTTTTTCGAAACTCACACACATAACAAGGAATATCTCCGAAATGGTTCACCCTACAATACAATTTATTCAGACATAAATTGTGTATTTTAGCAAGATCTACATTTTTGTATAGTATAATTTGGTCTATCTCTAACGGTTTACTAGTTATGCAAAAGTCGTCCAGAGTAAATACGACTACAGGGGCTATAGCCAGAAAATTCAAGATATACATTTCATGTGCCATAAAAATATCCCAAACATATAACATTTTAACCAAAATCGCTAGAGCCATTTTCAGGAAAATTAAAATTTTCGAAAACTTTTCCATGTAAAGGGTAGTTTAGGGTTGGACTATTTTCTTCAAGATCTTCGTGTCGCATCCTTGAAAGACATTAAACTTAAATACCAACTTTGGTTTTTAACCGACTTTTCGTTTTTGAGTTATGCTGTCCACAGACTGACAGACTTACAGACTGACAGACTTACAGACTGACACACAGACACACACACACGGACCTTTTTCTAAAAATGCTTTTTTTTTTATTCAGGGGGCCTCAGAACATGTATTTCCGGTGAAATCTCGACATCGAATTTTTGGGTGGAATACAATGCTTTCCCTACTTACCAGTAGAGAAAGTAAAAAGGAAAAAGGAAGTACATCCAGGAATACATATTTAAACAGATGATATTTTAATACTAAAAAATAGTGAATAGGATCTACTGCGCTGTATTTATAAATTACATCAGTTAAATACAACTTGAAAGTAATGAGACACCAGGGAAAATACCCAGTTAAACAAAAATATGTATTGGCAATTATAGCCTGGAGCAAGTCTCAAACATTAATTATTTGGGCTGTAATGTAAGTTTCGATGTTGCTAGAGATGTAGAAAATAAATATGTTTCTACACATATGTGGAACTAGAACAAGAACTCTACAAAACAAAACAAGGAAGGAAACAAAAATAAAGTTTTATAAGACCATGGCGGTTCCTGTGTTCATGTGTGGCAGTAAATCGTGGATAATGAAAGAAAAAGACGATCGGAAAATCCAGAGAGCGGAAATGAGATTTTTGCGAAGAACTAAAGTATGCACTAGCCTGGACTTAATAAGAAACGAAACAATCACAGAAGAATTGACATAATCGAAGAAAACAAACACAAATGGAAAGAGCACATGAACCGCATGAGTGAGGAAAGGATACCTCTTTTAATCAAAGGATACAAACCAGTAGGAAAAAGAGACATGCGACGTCCTAGAAGATGGGAATAAAGGAAAAATATATATATGCGAAGACGGACAGGTGGGTACGCCTAATCCTTGAAATGTAGAAGATTTTTAGAATGTGTGTGTGTTTGTGTGTGTGTGTGTGTGTGTATGTGTGTGTGTGTGTGTGTGTGTGTGTGTGTGTGCGCGCGCGCGCGCGTCGGTGTTGTCTGCGAATAGCATAGTTCAAAAAGAAAAGTCGCTCAACTCGTACCAGACTTGATATTTATGTTAAGCATGCCTCAAGGAAACGACACGAAGATTCTCCCATCTCAAATTATCCTTCACAGGAAAAACTCTTCAAACATTTTGATTATCTCAAAAATGAGATTTTAATTTAATTATTGATTATTATTTTTCTTATTTCCATAACGAATAAAATGTATATCTTTAAATTTTCTGAAAATAGCCTCTCAGCTGCTCTTTATTCTGAATGACTTTTGCATAACTGGTAAACCGTAAGAGATAGAGCATCTTATGACACAAAGATGCAGATCTTGTTAAGACTTACAGTGTATGTTAAACACATTTGTTTCTTTTGGCGGAGATAATCATTTCTAAAATTTCGTCTTCACATCTGTAGCCATAACTGCAGATAAATCAATAGTACCATTATAAATTCTAAAGTAATTACGAAATCCTATTGCCTCAACATGCACTTCAGTAGGTACCAGTAGATCCCTGGAACTCTCAATTTTGACAATAATGCTTTAGTGATTAAATAAGAGTTGGTAAAACATGCACACATGTTGTTAGCAAAGAATCTGATCATAACTCGGAAAAATCATGACTTACAAAAATCCTTGTATAAGTCATACAAATTGTGTAAATTATATGATTTTAAGATATTAATAACAAAGCAAATATTATGGTATTTAAAAGCAAGCGAGTTATAAAATTGTCCTAGAGGACAAAGTCAAATTTTAAATATTTAGTATCCAATATCAGCTTAAATGTAGAAAGAAACACTGATTGTAAAATAAATACATTCCAGATAGTTTCGGAAAATACACAGAGAACTTTATGCCAATCCCCACGTTGTACGCCTGTGAAACTTGGAACCGAACGAAAAAACACAAAAATGGAATTCAGGTGGCGGGGTTGAGGTACCTTAGGCAAGTAAAGGCTTGCACCAAACTAAACAGCATTAGAAATGAGGAAATAAGGGAATAACTAAAGCAGAACCTTTATATGGTAAAATAAAAACTAATAGACGAAAATGGAATGAATCAAATGAGTTAGGACAGATACCCAGTACTTAACAAAGAATTACCAAGGAAGAGGACAATGCTATTTTGGAAGTCCTAAGAAGAGTTGAACTGGTGTGTGGAGTCGGAATGGGCAATTACCTGATCCTTATAATGAAGATGATAATGACGATTTAGTGATTAGCATGAAGTCATAAAAGTTTAAATAAATCTATAACCTTTGTTGACCTTTTTTTGTTTAACCTGCTACACAGTTATTAGTGCTAAGTCACGAGAAGCCTGCCTCAGTAAGTACCAGCTGCCTAGCTCTGTAGTATGACATTTTATTTCATCACTCACAGTAACCACAGATTGTGATGTAAACAGATGATGACGTGTCACGTCCATATTCCATGCAGGTCAAGAGCGTTCTCAAGGATAAACTTATTCTACTAATCTTGTCTTCGAGTGCATCTAACTAATTTTTTTATAAAACAAGGAAGGTGTGGCTGTAATGTCCATAAATAATGACATCTATGTTCGTAAATTAGCTACAAGGGTCATACCATGTCTTCACCTTTCAGGCTAAAAGACACGCCAACTGCGCATCATCATCAGAAACCGATCAATTGTGCATTATCTATCACAAGTTGTCAAATCATAATTCATGTCAATCAAATTTCTCTATAACCTTTATATGTATATCGAATAAACTGACCGTTTTCCACAATCATCACAGAATACAAGGAATGTTTATATAAATTAGCTATAACTCTCCCATCTCCTATTAGTATTTCTTAAAGTTTGTAATAAACCTGAAGTTAAAATACTGTAAGAAAACGACAAAATCTGGTGCAGTTACTTTTCTATATAGAGAAAACAGCTTATAGCAGTTCCCAAGAATTCAATATGGCCTACATTACACTAAACCCCAAAAACACTACTGCCAACATGCATAGCAAAAGCATTATTTCTAACCTCAAATATCACAGGGTTAAAGTAACGTGCTTTCAAACGATAATGATGCTTGAACATAGTTACCACACGCTGAACCTACTTACTTATCTTCAGCAAATCTAATTCTGCAATAACACCTTTGGATAAAATCACTTCCGAACGCTAAATATCGTAACATATATTTAATGACCATTGTGTTGCGAACGAAAAATAAGAATAGTAACTATAGCTGCGTATACTGCTCTGGAAGAACTCACGCAAACACCAGCGATGCATAGCGTCCACAGATTAATTAATTACTCCGGCGTATAAACAGAATCTTGTTTTGAAATCTATCGGTTAGCTTCTCTGCAAAATCTTCAATAACAAGGGCTTCTGTAGCAATGTAACGGACGCAATAACACCAACTATGGCCGTAGCTTTACCATGGTTATATTTCACGAACAGTTGGCGGTACTAATGCAACTTAACAGATGGAATATCACCAAATATAACCAGACCGCGCGATAATGGGGGGAAAATGTCGCAGTTGGTTTTTTGGGGTAATTCAATAAGCTGTTTCCTCTGTATCACTTTATTTTCCTTCAAAAAATATTGCATGAGTACACAGTTCTCTTCTACTGGCGTTAACACAATCTACAGTCTTTCGTGATATTACAACTCACAACTGTTTGCCTCTCGTAGCTTTGACTCGGTCCTTCTTTCACTGTCTTTCTTCACTTTGTCTCTCAAACACTAACTCTGACGATACAATCATCGGCTCTCGTTAAGCCTTCCTCACTTCGAAGCGACGTATCTTTCACGACGACCGTACCCCCGTCCCACACACGCACACGCGCACACACACACCTGTCTAGCGCCCACTGACACACTGACCGACTCATGTCTGTAACTTTCTCCTCTGCTGTTTCCTCGCCTCCTTACATGGCGAGGATGACGTAACATGGACCTTTCTCTACTTCCACAAACACGCCGGCCGCCGGATGCTCCTCGAAGATTTCGGCAATCCTTTGTTTTGCGCCACGCTCATTGTTGTTAGTCACGTATACACAAAGAGTCTCTGACCTTCAGCGCTTTTGTTTGCCCACCGACCTGGTATGTGGTGTGAAGTGGCTTAACCACAACCATCCTTTGTTATACGCCACGCCCGGCGGCATTTTTTACATCTTATGTATATGGAGGTCTGCTCTTTCGTGAATGTTATTTTTGTTCCAAGCAACATTTTCATGGCAGCAGCAGTATGCGCAATGAGATTGCTACTTTGTTATCTCATTACACACTTACAGATATAATAAAGACACAATAGGCTAAATCGATAATCAAATTTTTAACAACGGGTCGTTTTGTGATTTACTTTGAAATCCCGTGTTCCTTAAATGATCACGGTAAAAGTGAATAGCCACTGAACACTCGAAAAGATTATACGTAAATGAAAACTGAAATTAACAATAAAGAATATCTCAGAAATGGTTAGCGCCTTAAAAAGCAATGTATTTCATAGAAATTGTATTCCTTAACAAGATCTACTGTCTTGTATATTAAGAGCTTTCTGTATTTCTCACGGCTTCCCATTTATACAATTCGTTCAGAATGAAGAGTATTCGCAGGCTATCAGAAAATTCAAGATATACATTCTATTTGCTATCGGATATTTTAAGAAGGGGGTGTTTCTGAAAATATTCGTGCGGAATCCTTGGAAGGTACTAAACTTAAATACCAACTTTGGTATTCAAGATGTTCTCGGGCTTCGAGTCAGATGTAGTGATGAAGAGTCATCGACGTTTCGGGAGTGTACATCTCTCCCATCGTCAGGATGATAAATGACTAACAAGAGTGAAAGGACCAGCTTTGGTGTTATCTGACTTTTCATTTTTGAGTTATACATTTCACCGACACACACACACACACACACACACACACACACACACACACACACACACACACACACACACACACACACACACACAGGCACGCACGCAGGCAGGCGGGCAGGCGGGCAGGCGGGCAGACAGACAGACAGACAGACAGACAGACGGGCAAGGTTTTTTTTATGAAATGTGCACGATACTAGTGAAATAGTAAATCCATTCATCAAGAAGCTAGATGACTCCAAATATTGACACGATTTTTTTTCGGCGAAACGGCTCTTTATTGACAATATCTGTATTGGACACGTTTGTTACACTCGTCACCCAGGATCGCTGGTTAACCTGTGGTCGAAGCACTACTTTCCACGCGCTATAGAAGTTCTGGCTGGAATGCACAAGTGCTTCCTCTACTTACTACAAGTAAGGAAGAGAAAGAAAGATAGGTTTAAAATCTAAAAAGAGATAACTTTAAACAAGGTAGTTCCTGCAGAGATTAGAAACTCATATTATCTGGAGTTGGCGCGGATTGATACATAGCTTTCTTGAACCAAGACACAAATTTTGGTTAATCCCACATAATGAAACTCGTTTGAACGATTTTTCAGGAGGTACTATAATTTTAACCAATTCTTGAATGTGTACTGTCGATGCAAAGCGCTTTGATACGGTCATGAACCTGTATTGAATAATTCGGCAGTGGCTGAATCATATATGAAGCGAATGCTGACACATGGTGTAGGCTTGCTTGTCATTCTGATCATGCATCTTCGAGATGTTTATGAAAATGTAATGTCCAAAATGCAAATCGTGATTTAAAAAGCACGTCATACCACAGAATTACTTTCAGTCTTTGATCATGTGCTGTGGAGTCTCTGAAGTTATATACGACCAACGTTAACAAACCATATAATTTTTCTGAGACGAAATGAGTTGTTTCCGCCAGTTATGTGTGATAATGCTAGAAACAGTTTTAGTTATCACACAATGCATAGGTTTTCAAACCGATGTGACCATAACAAGTTGTATCCTGTATATCACAGATCACCTCTGTCCTACTAACCACCGGTTGGTGTTCTCAGTTTCTGCTGAAAGACAACGAAAGAGTGTTTACGGTACGCCACTTCAGAAGAGGATGATAATATCAGAAGCAGATGATAATTTGCTAAACCTGCTACATTTGTCAGGAAAATGGTCAATATATAGTTTTGGTATGGGGTTGAACAATGTCCATGAGCTGAAGAGCAAACCTGGTAGTTATGTTATCTACCTGGGTGAAGATTTTCTTGAGGAATTGACTCAGCAATTAAAACGGTTTACGCTTTCTAAAGAATGGAACCCAAGAGCTATGTATGTTGCAGTGGCACCATCGAGCAAAGTTGAGTCACTGGTTGAAGAAATATTCAGAATACTGTGGAAATGGAAGATAATAAACGCAATCTTAGTTACCCCTTCCTCAAAAACAGCAGGCATTATCGATGTGTACAGCTGGCTCCCTTATCATTCAGAAGAAAGCTGCGCTGATATGCAGAATGTTGTGTTACTGGATCAGTGGAATGGTAGTGGATTCCTGAACGACGCCGACCTCTTTCCTGAGAAAGTTCCCGACAATCTTCATGGATGTGCCGTTACAGTTTCCACATTCGAATACAAACCGTTCATGATAAAACCCATAGACGTATTGGTAAATAACGAGCCACGTTTGTGGTATGAAGAAGGACTTGATATACGTATGCTGAAGTTGATAAGTGAAGCAATTAATGTGACCATATTATTAAACCCGCCGCCTTTGGATGACGGTTACTGGGGTTTTTACTTGTCAGAAAGTGCTCAGTGGACAGGTGTAACCGGGGAAATGATAGCAGGAACCTCCGATATGGCAATAGTGGGATGGTTCTACCGATGTCACCTCATAGACGAAATTGAGTGTACGTTACCATATGTGATTGATGAAACAAGGTGGTATGTGCCTTGTCCCAAGCCTGTTCCAAGGTGGCTCAGTATCTCTAGAGTCTTTGCCCCATTTCTTTGGCTGGCTTTTGTTATCGCTTACATCATTGTTGCGCTCTTTGTTTGGGTTATTGCAGTAGCCAGTAAGGCTATTAGAACAGAAGTGAATAATCCTAACACAAGTTTAAGTATATGTTTCCTCAATTTGTGGGGCATTATACTGGGAGTTTCGACCGACACAGGAGGCCAGCACCTTAGAGCACTTAGAGCAGCATTTTTCATGTGGATATCTTACAGCATGGCTGTCAACACTGTTTATCAAACTTTCCTCACCACGTTTCTAATTGACCCAGGTTTGCAACGTCCGATATCTTCAGAAGAAGAGATTCTGGACTCTGGCATGGCGTATGGTATTCCTGACACCCTTGTGTCGTTGTTTCCAGAGATGCACGACGAGAAGTATAGTCGCAGGGAGCTTTGCCTGGAGATTGAACCTTGTCAGAGAAGAGTGGCCGAAGATGGAAATTTCGCTCTGTACTTCTGCAAGTACTACAACGAATATATGACAGCTCTCAAGTACGTAGATGTGAATGGCAAGCCACTAGTGTGTCAGATTGAAGGACTTTATTATAGACAATATGTTACCGTACCCGTCCAAAGAGGTAGCCCGTATTTAAATCACCTCAACAAAATCATTGGAAGAGCATTAGAAGCCGGTCTCATTGATCAGTGGTGGCAGGAGTTGCGTTACGCTGCAACTATATCCAGTCTGAAAGATAAAGAAACTGAAAATAGTTACATCGCTTTATCCCTTGACCATTTTCAATCCGCCTTCTATTTTCTGATGCTAGGGTTTGCTTTATCATTTGCAACTTTCATATGTGAGCTAGTGTGTAGTTGCAAAAAGGTTCCTCTCTAATATTATTTTCTGTTGCGTTTTTCGTTGACAGCTATTTAAAATATACAGCTAAATTGTATTGGTCATTTCACCTAAATTGTTTTCTACGCTATAGATATTCTCTTTTTGCTATGAATTTCTTAAAGTGATTGTTCCAAGACTTCATTCATTAGCATTAATGATTATAAATGTTTAAGGAGTTTGTTAGGTAACACCATAGAAGTGAATATTTAACCAGAAACAACACTTCTGAAACTGAATCAGTACAATTGAGGTGTTGTACACCAATTCTGGTTTTCTTTGGAGCTCAATTGTACTTATAATTAACATTGCGTTGTATAAAGTACAATTGTACAGCACATATTAATTACATAATGCAGATACACAAATCAACAAATTATAAGATTAATGTCAATTTTCACTTTATACAACACAGGAACACTTTTCTCGTTTTGAAAAAGAGATTACATAAATAGCTTCCATTTTCGCGACAATTCCGTCCTCAATGTAATGCATTAAAGTATCTGTGAATATTGTCCCTTAAAAGGTTTTTGGACAATTTAAATAAACCTTACACTCTAAATATTCCTCTAACCAAGTAATCACAGGCAAACATTTGGATTCTTTGAGACCATGCAGTAGCTCCGTTTTTCGAAATGGTTTAATTCCAGAGGAACACATACACATCTGTCATGGAAATTCTAACATTGTGAGCCTGAAACGCCATCCTGCTGGAGCCATTTTGGCTGCTCTTCTTTGCTGTCATTGTAGCTGCTTTGTTTACGGTTCAACTGGTTCTTTTACCGATCATTGAGAAATCATTTAAAATAGAGATTGAGGCAGAATAGGATAGGTGAAAATGGGGTACTAACCTTAAAAACATTTGGCCTAAAGACAGAAATATAACATAAAACTAAGACAACCAGAATTACTTAAGATATCGTGAAAAAAGACTCGGGCTAAAGTTCTTTTATATGTTCCTGTTCTCAAATGGGCTTATGAAACCTGTAGAGTGCAAACTGAAAGAGAAAATTTCCAAAAATATAGTTATAAACACTCTTCGTATAAACTATTTTATTATAAGAAAAAAATATTATGCATGAAAAATTTAAATTCTGTATCTCATTTTTGCCTCCAGAATAAGCGAATAGCTCTGGAGATTCCTCCAGATATATCAATCATCCCGCAATATTGAAACTAGCGACTGTATAGGGGAGTAAAGACGAAGATATATCCACATTTTAGCGGTTTTTGAAACGTGAATATTGCATTAATTCGTCTCCTATCCCTACTGTGTGATATTTTATTAAATACCTACATAGGATATTAAGAAAACAGATGTACCTGTAATGTCCTATTTACAAGGCAAGATGAGGTAAATTATACATTCAGAAATGCAAGTACACTTGAGTATACAGGTGTCCCAAAACACCGACAACGCATAGTATGTTGTGCGGGATGGCAAACTGATCGGTTTTCAAGAAGGAACCCCTGTCAGGAAATGCGCGGTTTGGACACTGTAGCGCATCTGTGGGATGGGTGTGCGCTCACATTTCGTCAATAAACCCAACATGACCAGCAACTTGAGCTGTCTACATTATAACGGGATAGTTTTCAGTGTAGATGTCACGTGGCTTGCAGATTACTTTCATCTGCTAAACCATAACAGAAAATTATATCCGTTATTTCCCTTATGGAATAGTAGGCCTTCATTGCTACATGGTATCACAGTAAGTGTGTAAGGGAGAAAACGTGCTATATCTGCTGTATAATACAAGCATCACAATTACATTTTGTAAACATGAACTGTAAGTAGGCCAGGCATCATGGTGCGTACCCGGAGAAGAGTAATGTACGCAAACAAAAATAACACGACTACAATTACCCAACTTGACCCGAACAACTGACTGCAGACTAACGAATGTTTCTATTGATACTACAAGATATGTATTTCAGCACGAGTTTGACTCTGGTAAGAGCGCCAATGCAACAACCGTACCAGGGTTCGAATTAACGGGGGGATAGGGATTTCCCCCTCTCATTAAATCATTTCCCCGGCTCGTCAAAGAAGAATTCTTTCCCTGCCAGGGAAGTATTTTTTCTTTTTACTGTATTTAGTATTACTGTTCTTTGAAAATACAAGAAGACACGGAACGCTTTCAATGTAGACTGTACATGGTACGAGTGCGAGCTGTGAGTAAGCAAAAATATCATATCGGAAGCAAGCTACACAATAAACAATTCTCAGCTTCATTGTTGGGTTGACATTCAGGGTCACAATTCAGCAATGACGATTGTAGCTTGCAGTATTCAGTTCAGTTTCTTGCAACTCACTGTTCTATTGTTCGTCAGCATGGATAAATGTGTGACAAGAAAGCGAAAAGTTGCAGAAAGTCATCGCAGTGATGTATTCCAATTCGAATCTCAGGCTAAAACTTTTAACTAATGCAGCATTGGAAGTGGCATGTGTTAGCGAAAATAGTGAGAGTAAGTGCATTAGACTAATTGGAGGCTGTGTGGGCAAAACTAGATTTGAAAAATAGAAAACAAATCACCCATGACTTCCATCAAACAGTAATACAAAATCACGGTGCTCTTAAAGCCAGTAAAATGCATATTGCTGCTGCTACCGCCACTTTATGTGTGTAACACACCAATGCTACTATCACTGGTATTACTACCATATTGCTATAAATATAACACAAACTTAAGCCCCCTCCCCCTCGTCAGAAAGTCTGATTCGAACACTGAAAGGTACTCATGTCCGCAACCAAATTTTCGTTATGCCTTCTGAGCTTGCAGTATTCCATGTAAGGGGTGACAACTGATAGTTTGCTGTACTGTACGTTAGAGTTGCTTTGAAATGAATGGACGTCACATTAAGCATCTCCTAGATATCCTAGCTCACATGAGGTATAGTTCCCATGTTTATTAGATACCTTTTTCCTGTTTTGAAGCATACTATCATCCCCTGTAATACCGGATAGTGGTTTTTTAACAGCCAGTATATATATATCACAGATTATAATCTAAATATATTGCAGTTTACATAAACTTCCATGATGCTGTAGTTCACGCCATGTAAAGGATTTCTCTTGGCGCTTGGATGACTGGGATGCTCGTTCCCGGGTTGTTGATGGCGTAGGCAGGCTCTCGATGGCATCAGGATTGGCGTCACTCTGGAATCGTGACCTCGTCCTTTCTAGCGCACATCCGGATGGAATTCGGGTATCCCCTTTATTCCTTCCTCCTAGGGGCCACATAAGACACTGATCTATGAGTTATTTGCGGTGTTATGCTCCTGTTGCTGGAGGTTACCTCTGAACATACGAGGGGTGATCAGAAACTAAGGCTACAAAGCTTGCAGTGAAACGTTTACATTTTACTTCATACAACCAACTGATAGGATATACATATACATTAGGTTATTTTCCACATGGTGTCTATATTAGTTTAGGCACTTGTCACTTCGTGGGATGAGTTTGAATATTCCCTCCAGGTAAAAATCCTGTCCTTGCTTGTTCAATCACGTTATCACGAAGGTTTCACCACCTAGTCTAAAGCGAATTTTTGGTACCCTAGATGTTCCTTCAAGTGAAGAAAAAAGTGAACTTTTGCTTAGTGTGGTCCAGTTGTAGGGAGGATGGTTGAGATGGCCCAGCAAAACTTGTTCAACAGTATGGTGATGTTTTCTCTACCGGTCACGGTCACAATTTTGCAATATGTTAATGAGGCACTACAATCCCTTCATAAATCTCTACCAAGTGCTGGTGAATTTCAGCCACAGTTATGTGTGCTGCTCACAGAAATCAAATTACTAAGTGGACTTTTTTAGCGCAGCCAGTTTTCCAAACGAGTCGCCATTTGTGTTTACCTACGACTAGCGCTGTAGGTGGTAGGTGGCTGAAACTCTGCACATCTGCCACCCGCGTGTATTAGAATTATCGTACACTGTAATTTCTCTATAACGAACGGAACCCCAGGAATATCGGCCTTGTACCATTAACTTCTGATCACTCCTTTTGTGTTATTGTATCGAGCTAATCCCTTCCGAAAACAAACGCAGATATCCTGCAATGCAAAAGGTGCTTGTTCTGCATGTCATAAGTGCTACACTTATGCGCACCATAGATAAAACATTGTGTGCAATAAGTTACAAAACTTATTAACTCATAAGTGTTACCTTCTATACTATTTACCTGTGGTAAGCAGAAGAAGTATTGTATTTCACCTAAAAAGTGGATACAGAGATTTCAAAAGAAATTCAGGGTTTGATACTCCTTGAAATAAAGAGGAAGTATTTAAAGAAAAAGGTGAGTGAGTGTCTGTGTTAGAGAGTGAGAGAGAGAAAGAACAGCATAGCTCGTAAACAAAATGCCCAATAAATATCAAACTTGTACTTAGGTTCAGCATCTTGCAAAGATACGACATGAAGATTTTCGAGAAAATATGCACCCTAAGCTGTTTATATTTTGGATATTTTCAAGGTGGCTCATAACGATTTTATTAAAATATCATATGTTTGAGATATGTACAGCCATGGAAAAATGATTGAGTGCTTTAGGTGAGCAGAAAATTTTAATTCCCACATCATGTTACAGCGCGGTTTACAACAGTCGATATTTCCAACATACAGCCTTAGTTTATTGATAGTATGTTCCATAGTTATGTTAACGTCTGACGGACACACCAATAGGCAGTTTCCTATACCGCCCCTTTCTGTATCAGAAACAGATGCGAGTGATGATTCAAGACACTGCCTATTTGTGTGTCCGTGGCAACCTATGGAACAGTCAGGCTGCAATTTGGAAGTATCGACTCTTGTATACCGCTCCAACACAACGTGGCAGTTAGAAATATTCTGCTCTCCTAATGTGCTCAATCATTTTTTCCATGCTTGTACATAATAAATAAAATGTAATTTTAAATATTCTGGGAATAGCTTCTGTAGTTCTAAATGACTGTGCATAACTGTAATCCGTAAGATATTAACAAAATACTGCTGCACAAAAAATGTAAATATTGTTAAAGCACGCAATTTATGTCATATAAAAATTTTGTGAAGTTAACCATTTCTAGATGCTAAAATACGTCTGCTTTTCTCAAATAGGAACTCATTCACTATTTTTTTTTCTTGTGGCCTTGCAAAGAGTATGGAATTCCTGATCGTGAATCAAATCACACAGAGGCAGGCTCTTTAGAAATCTGATTATCGCTTGACCTACTGGGCAAAAGTTTATCTGAATTAACAATAAGCACTAGCTAGATTAATAATCTTGCGTAACAAAAGTGAGTAGAAAAAGTTATCTGAATGTAGCATCAGATATTTAACTCGCAATATGATTTACCTATGTACTCAAATGGCATGGTAAAATTAGTTATAAAAACTGTACATGATTAGTATGAAATAAATACTTCCAAACCTAACTACCCCATTCTGCTTTTTGTCTCCTTAAGCATATAGGTAGGGATCTACGTTTTTCATATTATTTTTTGGTGTAAATCGGGGTTATGCGCTAAGAATTTAGGATTTTTTTTAAATCCTCGTGTTACTCTTTTTAAAACGTATATTCTAAAATGCATTTTCTGTATTTTGAAGGCGGTATCTGCCTTCCTATCATAAAGCCAATAATGGATTTTAGCGTTTTAAACGTGTGGCTACATATACCTACGTAAATAAAATATTGAACAATATTGTTTTATTTAACAAAAAATTATCGTCTAAAGTACGCATGTCACCCCTTTACATGGAACATTTTTTGGAAGTTTTGATTTTCTCAAAAATGACTATAACAATATTGATTAAAATGCTTTTAAAATATTTTTATTTACTCAGGGGTCTCCATCTAGGGGATATGTGAATGGCGACCACAAGGTACCCAAGCTGAGCAGAACATTACTTCCACTTACTGGTGTTTTGCTCCTCACTGTAACTTTTCTATCTGACCTTACCTTGGTCATCTCTTGTTCTCTTCCGACCCCGATGCTATTAGGGTTCCTGAGGGCTAGGGAGTCTTTATTTTTCCAACCTCTCCATTTGTCTAATTTCTCTAAAAAATCTTAACCTCAACATGCTGACCTGTCATGGCATGTAATACGTCCTGTGATTGGTAATCAGAGGATATGGTCGGTGAATTTGTTTTGATAATTCTCCCGGTCAGGTCGGTGAGACCCGTAAACCAACGACAGGTGTGGTCCTTCAGACATTCTGGGGGTTGTGAGAGAGCGATGTGACCGCCAAAACATAAAAATGTGGTGCTCTCTAAAAAGCGGTTACTATACTGCTATTGCTCTATGAGTGAAAAATATTGTAGAGCAAGAGGATTAATGACTTCATTGTCAGAAATCCAGCATTAGCTAACAACAACAAAATATTTTTATGGCAAATTAAATGTGTATTTTGAATTTTCTGGCTATAATCCACATAGTCTTGTTTACTCCTGACTTTTCCATAACTGTAAACCGTAAGAGATAAACCAAATCGTACTGTACAAAAATGTAGATGTCATTAAAACACACAATTTATGTTCAAATTAATTTTTTGTAGAGTGAACCATATCGGAGATATTCCTTGTTATTTGTGTTAGTTTTTGAATACTCAAACTTTCGTCAAATGGAAGGAACATTATTATTCATTTTTTATATCTTAGCCGTGCAAAGAGAATAGAATATCAAAGCTTTAAAAGCTTTGACTATAGCTCAAAGCTTACTGCATTCCCATATTACCCTTGCACCTACAAAGAAATAAGCAATAAGATAACTTTTGCATGCGTTTATCTCAACTAGTACGAAGAAAGTTGAATAAGAGTCTGTAAGAAAGGTTAGTACAAGAGTAGAGAAACTCATGTGAGTGCAACACATCAATGTTTTTTCCATTACGGCTATTCAACATTACTGTTAATGATGGGTACTTCAAGTGCTGAATGCAATTTGTTAGCAAGGTCTTCAGACATCAGTAGTGTTTTTCATATCTGTGCTAACCTATTCTTGAACACGTTACTTCTGAGGCAATTTAGTTTTTCTGTTTCACTACAAATGTTCGCATCTGTTTTTACTTCAAAGTTCGACAATGTTTTCTTATGTTCTCCATAAAGTGCAGGACTTGTTGGGATGAAGATCCTTCTAGGCAGTGATGTACTTCACTGATCTTTGGCACGCACCTTGACGAATGTTACCTCACCTAAAATTATGCTTCATACATCCATCATAAAGAGACACGTCTCACGTGTCACCATCATACATCAGGAAATCTAAAAGCACAAATGAAAGATGAGAAGCAAATACAATGAAAGGAAAATAATGGAAAGAAAATTGTGGTAGACGAGTAACCACCCCCAGCATTCGCCTGTGGACTAGGAAAACCATAATAAACCTATGGTCAGAATGGATCCACGGAACTCGAACTTAGCACCTCCTGAATGTCGGCCTCCCGCGTTACCGCAGTGCCATCTCATTCGCTTTCCTTAGATATAGCTTCACAAGGAGTGTAAGTACATCGTTTAGTAATAAATCTTGAATTAATTAATGATTATTCTTTTAACATATTTAAAGTTGGAGAAATTGATTGGTCAAGTACGATGCAGATTATGATTTAAGATATTTTATGGCAAATGAAATGTATATTTTCAACATGTGGCATTTTAATCAAAATTGTTAGACCCATTTTCGAGAAAATGGAAATTTTCGAAAACTTTTCCAGGTAAAGAGCAGTTTAGGGTGAAGGAAGTTTCTTCAAAATCTTTGTGTCGCACCCTTGAAAGATATTAAATTTAAATACCAAATTTGGTTTTTAACCAACTTTTCGTTTTTGAGTTACTGTTCAGACACACACACGCACGCGCGCGCGCACAAAGACACACACACACACACACACACACACACACACACACACGAACCTTTTGCTAAAAATTCTTTTTTGGATTCAGGGGGCTTCAAAACATATATTTCCGGTGAAATCTCGACATCGAACTTTTGGGTGGAATACAATACTACCTCTACTTACTATACGCAGTAGAGAAAGTAACAATGCATTTTTTCCACTACTTAAAAATACCTACTTTATTACCTGAGAAACTGAGCTAGAACATTAAGCTTTTTACTTTCTCTACTGGTAAGTAGGGGAAGTATTGTATTCCACCCAAAAATTCGAAGTCGAGATTTCACCGGAAATACATGTTTTGAGGCCCCCTGAATCCAACAAAGGAATTTTTAGAAAAAGGTCCGTGTGTGTGTCTCTGTGTCTGTGTGTCTGTCAGTCTCAGTCTGTCAGTCTGTGGACAGCATAGCTCAAAAACGAAAAGTCGGTTAAAAACCAAAGTTGGTATTTAAGTTTAATGTCGTTCAAGGATGTGACACGAAGATTTTGAAGAAAATAGCCCCACCCTAAACTACCCTTTACATGGAAAATTTTTCGAAAATTTTTATTTTCTTGAAAATGGCTCTAACGATTTTGATTAAAATGTCATATGTTTGAGATATTTTTATGACAAATGAAATGTATATCTTCTAATTTTCTGGCTATAGCCCTTGTAGTCGTATTTACTCTGGACGACTTTTGCATAACTGGTAAACCGTTAGAGATAGACCAAATTATACTATACAAACAATGTAGATATTGCTAAAATACACAATTTATGTCTCAGTAAATTTTCTTGTAGGGTGAACCATTTCGGAGATATACCTTGTTATGTGTGTGACTTTCGGAAAACTTGGAACTTTCGTGAAATGCGTCATCGTTGTTCATTTTTTTATATGTTACGTGTACAAAGAGAACGGAATCTCAAAGCTTTAAAAGATTTCACTATCGCACAAAGCCTACTGTATTCCAATATTCCCCTTGCACCTACAAGGAAATAAGCAATAAGATAATTTGTACAAATGTTTATTTTAACTAACACGAAGAAGATATAGGAATAAGAGTTTGTAAGAATGGTTAGTACAAGAGTAGAGAAAGTCATGTGAGTGCAACACATCAGATTTTTCACAGTCTATTTATTTGTGCTAATTTTCAAGTAAACAGATGTATAGTAAAAACTTAGAAAATTCAGTCCCAGCGTCCCTTAACTGTAACTGACGCGATGTATGCAAATATTGCAGAGGAAGAGTTGTGGTTAGAGGGAAAGCCAATTGGCCATTTGCAATGCTCAAAATTGACATGTGAATAATCTAGAACTGTGCACGTAAAACACAGCACCATTTCATGCGTGCAAATGTAAACAGATACACGTACCCAAACTGTGAAGGTCAGTAAAATGCCTCCCGCAATTGCAGGGACGGCAACTGAGTGTACATCACAAATAAGAGCACGTAGTTGAGTAGTCAAGGTTAGATTTTCGCTCTCTAAGCCACTATTCTTTGCCTTTCCTATTTTTTGTACCTCCTTTTTTTTTTTTTTTAAGTCCTTTTTTTCCCACCTTTCTGTGTGGCATCCAAAATGGTCATTTTCTCAGTGGAAGGTTTCGATTGTTTCAAGGACAACTTGATTTCAAGTGGGAATCAAGTAGCTATCTGTTGCCGCAGCCTATAGCGATAATAATGTACTACTTTTTGCTCCACTTGCTAATAACTAGGGTCCGGATTTTGATGATATTGCATCTTTTTTTTTTTTTTTTTTTTTTTTTCCTGGTAATGCTAGATCGATGCTGTGGAAAATATACATGGCTCATAATGATTTGAGTGAACTTACACCGTTTTAGGGTCATTTTTATGCATTTTTAGACATTGTTAGATGTGACCTAACCGGTTAAAGGTCCTTAAACCTAAAAAAAAGGAGAGGTGTACGATGATATTACTACGTATTTGTATTATCTAAGAAGAAAAAATGTTACATTTACATGATTTTCTCTAACCGCTATAGTTAATATTTATAACCTCTTCTGTAAGCTATTCTTACATCTTATTGCTTTCCCTGCTACTTATCTAGAAGTAGAGAAAAAATTGAGTTCCACGCAAAAGTTCGATGGCTGAAATATATATTTTGAGGACCCCTGAAGAAAAAGCAAGCAATTTTAGAAGAAGATCTGTGTATATATGTGTGTGTGTGTGTCTGTCTTGTTGTTTATCAGTCACGCCTGGGGTACAGTACTCCCAATGTGTCAAGCCATTCTCCTACTTCCTCCCCCTTCGTGATCACCAATGGAGAAATCCGGAGAAAACCAAAGGGAAAACCAGCTCCACCTAATGCGTTGTGTTTGTGTCCTAGTAGCTACTGTTATAAAAGAGGGGAGGGACCGCTCCGTTTACACTTTCGGAGAATACCTCCTCAAGCCACTCTAGTAAAAATCATAACACGAAAACGAAAAGTCTATTAAATACCAAACTTGATGTTTAAAATCGCCTCTTCCAAGGATTCCGCACGAACATTTTCAAGAAAACCTCCCAACACCAAACTACCATTTACATGGAAAATTGTAACAATTCACAAATAAAATGCTAATCTTGAATCTTCAGAATCGACTGCAGTCCTCTTCATTCTGAATCAAGTTTGTAGAACTGGTAAACCGTAGATAGGCAAAACTTTACTACACAAAATTGTGCATCTCGTTATATCAAATAAAAATGTGATGTTAAACAGTGCTGAGATATTATTTGTTGTTTGTCTGCATGTTCAAATGCTTCTCACTTACCTCAACCACAAACTTCTTTTTTTTCTTTCCTTTTTCCATCCTTCCTTCCCTCCCTCCCTTCTTCTTTCCTTACTTCCTTCCTTACTTCCTTCCTTACTTCCTTCCTTACTTCCTTCCTTACTTACTTCCCTCCTTCCTTCCTTACTTCCTTCCTTACTTACTTCCTTACTTCCTTCCTTACTTCCTTCCTTACTTCCTTCCTTACTTCCTTCCTTACTTACTTCCCTCCTTCCTTACTTCCTTCCTTACTTACTTCCTTCCTTACTTCCTTCCTTACTTCCTTCCTTACTTCCTTCCTTACTTCCTTCCTTACTTCCTTCCTTACTTTCTTCCTTACTTCCTTCCTTACTTCCTTCCTTACTTACTTCCCTCCTTCCTTCCTTACTTCCTTCCTTACTTACTTCCTTACTTCCTTCCTTACTTCCTTCCTTACTTCCTTCCTTACTTCCTTCCTTACTTACTTCCCTCCTTCCTTCCTTACTTCCTTCCTTACTTACTTCCTTCCTTACTTCCTTCCTTACTTCCTTCCTTACTTCCTTCCTTACTTTCTTCCTTACTTCCTTCCTTACTTCCTTCCTTACTTCCTTCCTTACTTTCTTCCTTACTTCCTTACTTACTTCCTTCCTTACTTCCTTCCTTACTTCCTTCCTTACTTCCTTCCTTACTTCCTTCCTTACTTCCTTCCTTACTTTCTTCCTTACTTCCTTCCTTACTTCCTTCCTTACTTACTTCCCTCCTTCCTTCCTTACTTCCTTCCTTACTTACTTCCTTACTTCCTTCCTTACTTCCTTCCTTACTTCCTTCCTTACTTCCTTCCTTACTTACTTCCCTCCTTCCTTCCTTACTTCCTTCCTTACTTACTTCCTTCCTTACTTCCTTACTTACTTCCCTCCTTCCTTCCTTACTTCCTTCCTTACTTACTTCCTTACTTCCTTCCTTACTTCCTTCCTTACTTCCTTCCTTACTTCCTTCCTTACTTCCTTCCTTACTTCCTTCCTTACTTCCTTCCTTACTTACTTCCTTACTTCCTTCCTTACTTCCTTCCTTACTTCCTTCCTTACTTCCTTCCTTACTTACTTCCCTCCTTCCTTCCTTACTTCCTTCCTTACTTCCTTCCTTACTTACTTCCTTACTTCCTTCCTTACTTCCTTCCTTACTTCCTTCCTTACTTCCTTCCTTACTTCCTTCCTTACTTCCTTCCTTACTTACTTCCCTCCTTCCTTCCTTACTTCCTTCCTTACTTACTTCCTTCCTTACTTCCTTCCTTACTTCCTTCCTTACTTCCTTCCTTACTTTCTTCCTTACTTCCTTCCTTACTTCCTTCCTTACTTCCTTCCTTACTTTCTTCCTTACTTCCTTACTTACTTCCTTCCTTACTTCCTTCCTTACTTCCTTCCTTACTTCCTTCCTTACTTCCTTCCTTACTTCCTTCCTTACTTTCTTCCTTACTTCCTTCCTTACTTCCTTCCTTACTTACTTCCCTCCTTCCTTCCTTACTTCCTTCCTTACTTACTTCCTTACTTCCTTCCTTACTTCCTTCCTTACTTCCTTCCTTACTTCCTTCCTTACTTACTTCCCTCCTTCCTTCCTTACTTCCTTCCTTACTTACTTCCTTCCTTACTTCCTTACTTACTTCCCTCCTTCCTTCCTTACTTCCTTCCTTACTTACTTCCTTACTTCCTTCCTTACTTCCTTCCTTACTTCCTTCCTTACTTCCTTCCTTACTTCCTTCCTTACTTCCTTCCTTACTTCCTTCCTTACTTACTTCCTTACTTCCTTCCTTACTTCCTTCCTTACTTCCTTCCTTACTTCCTTCCTTACTTACTTCCCTCCTTCCTTCCTTACTTCCTTCCTTACTTCCTTCCTTACTTACTTCCTTACTTCCTTCCTTACTTCCTTCCTTACTTCCTTCCTTACTTCCTTCCTTACTTCCTTCCTTACTTCCTTCCTTACTTCCTTCCTTACTTACTTCCCTCCTTCCTTCCTTACTTCCTTCCTTACTTCCTTCCTTACTTTCTTCCTTACTTCCTTCCTTACTTCCTTCCTTACTTCCTTCCTTACTTCCTTCCTTCCTTACTTCCTTCCTTACTTCCTTCCTTACTTCCTTCCTTACTTCCTTCCTTACTTCCTTCCTTACTTCCTTCCTTACTTCCTTCCTTACTTCCTTCCTTCCTTACTTCCTTCCTTACTTCCTTCCTTACTTCCTTCCTTACTTCCTTCCTTACTTCCTTCCTTACTTCCTTCCTTACTTCCTTCCTTACTTTCTTCCTTACTTCCTTCCTTACTTCCTTCCTTACTTACTTCCCTCCTTCCTTCCTTACTTCCTTCCTTACTTACTTCCTTACTTCCTTCCTTACTTCCTTCCTTACTTCCTTCCTTACTTCCTTCCTTACTATCTTCCTTACTTCCTTCCTTACTTACTTCCTTACTTCCTTCCTTACTTACTTCCTTACTTCCTTCCTTACTTCCTTCCTTACTTCCTTCCTTACTTCCTTCCTTACTTCCTTCCTTACTTCCTTCCTTACTTACTTCCCTCCTTCCTTCCTTACTTCCTTCCTTACTTCCTTCCTTACTTCCTTCCTTCCTTACTTCCTTCCTTACTTCCTTCCTTACTTACTTCCTTACTTACTTCCCTCCTTCCTTCCCTCCTTCCCTCCTTCCTTCTCTCCTTCCTTCTCATTACGTAATGATAGGCTATGAAAAGATTTTACTAGCGCCTTAGTTTGTATTCTCTTTATACCACAACGAAATATGTAAATGCGTTATGGAGATTTATCTGTATTAACAAGAGGAAGACATAAGAATCAGATGTTTTGAGAGTAGATTCTAGAAGAGTGAGGGGAGAGCCATGGGAAAACAACGTATTTGACTTTTTTTACTTTCTTTACTGTTAAGTAGAAGGAAGTATTGCATTCCACCGAAAAATTCGATGTCGAGATTTCACCGGAAATAAATGTTTTGAGACCTCCTGAATCCAGAAAAGCATTTTTAGAAAAAGGTTCGTGTATATGTGTGTGTGTGTGTGTGTGTGTGTGTGTGTGTGTGTGTGTGTGTGTGTGTGTGTGTCTGTCTGTCTGTCTGTCTGTCTGTCTGTTTGTCTGTGGACAGCATAGCTCAAAAACGAAAAGTTGGTTAAAAAGCAAAGTTGGTATTTAAGTTTAATGTCTTTCTAGGATACGACACGAAGATTTTTTGAAGAAAATAGCCCCACCCTAAACTACCCTTTACATGGAAACTTGTTTGAAAATTTTGATTTTCTTGAAAATAGTTCTAACGATTTTGATTAAAATGTCATATGTTTAAGGGACAAATGGAAATGTATGTTTTGAATTTCCTGGCCGTAGCCTATGTAGTTCTGTTTACTCTAGATGACACTTGAATAACTCGTAAATCGTAACAGATAGACAAAATCTTAGCATACAAAAAAATGTATATCTCGCTAAAACATACAATTCATGTCGAAATAAATTTGTTGTAGAGTGAGTCATTTTGGAGATATTCTTTGTTATTTGTGTTAATTTTGGAAAACAAAACTTTCGTGAAATGAAACATCGTTGTTTATTTTTTATGTTAAGCGTGCTAAGAGAACGGGATCTCTAAGCTTTAAAATATTTGACTATCGCACAAAGCCTACTATATTCTAATATTCCCCTTGCATCTATAAGGAAATAAGCAATTAAGCTAATTTGTGCAAATATTTATCTCAACTAACAGGAAGATGATACAGGAATAAGAATTTGTAAGAATGGTTAGTACGAGAGTAGAGAAAATCATGCGAGTGCAACACATCAAATTTTTGTATTTTTAATCTTCAGAATACTCCTAGTGCAGTTCTTATTAGCTTTTTTGAAATTTTGACACTATTCCTTTTTAAATGCTCTAGACAGTCAGTTTAATTCTTATTCAATAAGTTCGAAAATTAATAATTTGAAGAAAAAATGGTCCTCAATGTATTCAATAGTTCTTTTCTGAATTGTTTGACTAGCCATATAAAAATGCCAAGGTTTTAAATATAATCAAACATTTATCCAGACTACTTTATTTATAACAAATAATATTTTATATGAAGTATTTCTTATACTACACTAAAATTGCAGCAAAAACGCAACAAATATATTTTTTATTTTTTTACAAAGGTCCTTACATAGAAAAGTGAAATTTGATAGATCTACTAGATATGCTTTGGCACACACGAATTCAAATTTTCACATCCTTGTGACAAAAATTCTGGATTTTAGAAATTTTCACAGGTGCTTCCCCATAAATACCCCCCAAAAATGTAGGTATATAACTCAAAACTTCCTCTACTTGTAGGAAACTGTTAGCGAAAGTTAAAAGGAATCGGTTAGGCCACACCTTTTTGTACCTCTGCATGTGATTTTATTTCCATGTACGAAACTGCGCAATATGTGTGTAATATTTGCATATGTAAATGACAATTTGCCCTTACCTATTGCAGGCACGGAGCGAAGTAATGTGCGAGGCTTGCATTGGGGGATCCCGAATTCGAATCCCATTGGGTAAGCCACGCTGATCTTGATCTTTTTTCGTGTTTTTCCTAGGTCGGTAGGCGAGCGCTGTTGTGGCTCCTCTGCTACGGTGGAATTCCCTGTCCGTCGCTTCTTTCCATCTGTTTTAGCTTCATGTATTTAAGGTTTGAGGTTAAGGTGCAGGACATGCATGGCGGCATGTAAAGGATTTCTTCCTGATGCCTGGATAACTGGCTGGTGCCCCTTCCTGGGGGCGCTCTTTTTCGTAAACCTTCTTATTGCAGACGGCGCAGGCGTCAAATTGTTTCACTCTAGAATCGTTAGGGGTCCTGTCCTTGGTAGCCCATATCGACCGGAACTGGTCATCCTTTGGGTCTCCCCATTACCTTCCGTACCAGGGTCACATAAGACATAATCGACCTAATGAGATGGCCTAACTCCGCTGGTGAACTACAGTTGCTATGGAAGGAGCACCGGTAGAATGGGATGGCGGGGGAAACCGGAGAACCCGGAGGAAACCCGACCGAGCGCCACTTCGTCCACCATGAATCCCACATGCGGTTGCCTGGGATCGAACCCGGGCCGCTTTGGTGAGAAGCATTGTAAGGAGAATATGCGAACACAGTAGGCTTTAAGTGATATTCAGATCTTTTAAAGCTTTCAAATTCCGTTCTCTGCACGGTTAACATATAAAATTAATAGCGATGTTCCATTTGACAGAGGTATAAATTCTCCAAAACTCACACAAATAACAAGGAATATCTCGGAAAAGGTTCACTCTACAAAAAAAAATTATTTCGACATAAACTGTGTGTTTTAGCAAGATCTACACATTTTTGTGTAGTAAGATTTCGTCTATTTCTTACAGTTTACCAGTTATGCAAAAGTCATCCAGAGTAAATATGACTACATGGCTATAGCCAGAAAATTCAAGATATACATTTCATTTGCCATAAAAATATCTTGAACATATGGCATTTTAACCAAAATCGTTAGAGCCATTTCTGAGAAAAGCAACAATTTCGAAAAATTTTCCATGTAAGGGTAGTTTATGACTTCAAACTGTACCAGCAACAAGAAGGAGATTGTGCATTTGTAGTAAAATTTAGAAGAAAATAAAGTGTTAGACGAATAACGGGATTTCGGATTTTTGCACTTTTTTTATAGTAATTCATTTAACCATAGGGATCCTCACTCACACAAATGTCAGTGATAAATCATAGCTCCATTGACTCCATGCAACATTCTTTTCTGGCAGCAAATCCATTACTGACGCTATCTCTGAAGTTCTGATTCTGGAGAGTTCATACAGTAGTGATTTGTCTATTGCAACTGTACTTAAATTCCTCAAGCTGAGATTTCTTTCCTAGTTTCCTCATTTATTATCTGAGTTCTGTTATACATTCAATAAGATAATTTTGAATATAAGTTCCTTTAAATCCTAAGGTACCTAGATTCCAAATTCTCTCTTATAAACTGTTCTTCGTGTCCAAGCAATTCAAGATATAATAATTACGTTTATTACCGGAGTCTTCATTCACGTCTTGTCGACGAATAGAAGTTCTCATTTCCCTAGGTAACTCACCACTTGAATTAATCTTCAATAGATGGTTTATTGCGACTGATTTGTTGTGATGCTTCTGAAAAGTCATGATAGATCTACATCTTCTAAGAAGGTGAAAACGCTCACTATCCGATATATTCTTTTGGAAACTTGATGTTTACGTGCCCTTCTATGTAAAGAATCACGCAACTTATGCCCATCTCATCCCATTCACTTTCTCCTCCAAATAATATTCAAAGATACCAATATAATTTACAGTTCGTTATGTTTGCTGTGAGCCATAGATACTCCTGTACCATTGTGACTGGGAAGTTCTTATATGGTTTCCACACTTTTGTACAATATTCAGATGTGGTGCCTGTCTCTTGTTCTTTAGAGCACATTTTTCTTCAAAAGAAAGGGACTATAATGGTGTTTTGATAAAATGCATAACCAAATAATTAATACCACTAGTTGTAAAGAACAAAAGGCACAGAATGTAGGAAAAACTGCAAATACTTCGAATTCGCAGCACAATAAAATACGAAAACTAACACGCCTTGCAATCCACAGTTCCACGCTGCAGGAAGCCAGAGTCTAGACTCTGAGGATACGTACAAGCATTAGAATAACGTGGCTGGAGAGGGTCAGTTTCTTAGCAACCCCAGTAAGCCCCTCCCTCGTAACAACAATTGTGAGTCTGCAATTTTCTAGATTCCTAACGTTTTACGCTGTTATAAGTCCTTTTAGGAGCATACAAGCAACTTATTAATAACTTTTAGACACTGTTTTCTAGCTTTTAACATCCAACATATACCATACAATTAGTCTGTATTTAGTTTGGGTAGCCTAAGATTCTCAGCTTCGCAACTGCAATATATGTACATCTAATAACTATGTTTGCTCACAGGAAAGAAGTCATGGATGCTGCGGTCCTAGTACGAGGAGCATGCAAGACTTACGGACGTGGCGATGCCACGGCGACAGTCCTGGATGGCTTGGACATGACAGTACCTCAAGGAACCATGTAAGTAACCTGACACAATAATACTTGAAGCCACTTTCAGCCACACATTGCAAAGACCATTTGAAGCAACATTTGTCAACAATTTTGGCGCTGAATTAGCGTTTTGTAGGTGACAAGTTGATAAGATGGTATGAAGCAAGAATACCTCACGTCACCTAATAATGCCTCAACGTCCTTTGGTTCAGACTCTTGCCGCCGACAGAGCAGTGAGATTTCTCTCCCTGGGTGTGCGTGGGATTTGTTTCGAAAGGATGACACTAATTATGGTGATAACGTCTTTGAATAAATGTTTCCAATTTTTTACTATTTGCACTGAGACGCTACCGACCAAAGTAGAGTATAAAACAATTCACCAATCAAGTGAAACCTAAAAATTTGATTCACTATAACACAAATCTGCGACCGTTAGTTTTAAATGTATCCCACACAAAAGAATTACGATGCGTTCATTTCAACAGACAAACCAACGGGTGTGTTTCCTACAAACTGAAATGTCATTTCTCTGCTTGAATTAACGTAACTTGGGTATTCTGACAGTTCCCTCGGCGTGTGCTACGCACGTGATAGGGGAGTGGCACAGCGTTCTGTTGCCATGACAACCAGGTTTAACCTTGAAGTAGCCAATAGACTTAGTGGCCACGCAATCTCGTCACGAAGGTTGAGATTCAGAATTAATGATAAAGGATAAAGTTGTGCAATCTAACTATTATATACCTATATGCAGTGCTATTGTTGTGGGACAACGCAAGGGGACGCGTTCCCCAAAACGTTTTCTGACCACAGAGTTTAAAAACCACGAAATTTCCGCTTAAGAGATATAAAATGTGATTTTATAACTGATTGGCGTTATTCATATTTGTTCGGTTGGCTTCCATTTAAAGAGGTTATAGTAGCATTATAAGCAATCGCAACCTCTTTAGAAGCGTCAAAAATAAACTCATAGCAACCACGGCTTTGTTATCGATCTTCTCAGCAAGTTTCCTGTTTTTTATTGGTGTTTATGAATGCCGTAGCGAGTGCATATTCCAACGCTTGTAGTGTATTGTACAGCATCCAAGAAAATAAAACAGGGCAACAATGAATACATTTCATATCATAACGCTGGATGTTCGATGATGGTGGATAACAGTGCAACCGAAAACGAAAGTACTGAACGCGTATGTGATAAGGCCTCGAGTGAGCATAGTGATTGAAAGTTAGATGATATCCCTGATTGTTGATCTTTAGATAAACAATTTATTTGTGCAAAACATGAATGGCTGTTGGCTAAAAACAAGAAACTTGATTGCAGAATATGTGGAGAAGTTGGGAAGCTAGGACCAGACAAAAACAGGGGGATAATTATTGCACAGGGGTAGGCTACAATTTCTGTGTCAACTTACGGGGATACATGAGAGCTTTCGAAAACAAAAAAGAAGTGACTGCAAATGTGTTTCGTACGTCGTACAAAGTTGCTGAAAAGAACTAGGGTTGTAATGACAAATTGACAGTAGTAACAAACAGTCTATATTGAAATCTGGCCAATTTGTTAATCATTACAAACAATGTTACCTGCTCGGCGTACTTAACTTCTTGCGTTACACATAGCTACTTAGACTTTAAAACTAAACAACTCCGAGAGTTGCCCATAACTTTTTGTAGACAAATAACACTGCCTATATGTTCAAGGTTAGTGTTAATATAAAATACATGAGATATTACATAGTCTTTGCTGTAGTCAGTAATTGAATTTGTTCTTTTGGTACACTATGTAGCGTGATATTTTCTGCACCTTTGTCCACACATTATGCACTCAGTCTTAGTCCGGTTCATGATCTTTCTTGTTCCTATATATTTTATTGCTGCTCTTGTTGTCACATGTCTCTGGTTCCTGTATTCTCTGGTCCAGTGTTGTCGAGCATTGCTGGTGTGGCGTAGAATTCGACGTCTACTTCCTTCTTCTTCTTCTTCTGTAGTGCTGTAGTCTTGTCTTCTATAAAATATATCTCTCTCTCATGAGTTCATATGTCAATCTACATGGGGCAGTTTTTCCAACACCTAGTATGCGCTTCATGTACACCATCTTTACTTTCTCTATTTTCATCAAGTCGCCAATCTTGAGGTCTTCGCATATCATATTTATTCCGTACGTTATCACAGGGGCCACTGTTGTTTGGAACAATGTCATCACTGTGTCTGTCGATGTTTGTAGCATTCGGGATATTGTATGACGCTTTGATGGCTGCTGCTGTTGCTGCTCTTTCCTGAATCTGCATGCCGAAAGATGTTAGTTCTGTCTGTAGTACAATTCCTAGGTATTTAAATTTCTTTACTGTTTGTAGTGTTTCATCGAGTATATGCTGTCTTTGGGTGTTGCTTTTTCTCCATTCCTGAATGTTATTTGGACTGTCTTCTCTTAATTTACATTTAACTCATTTTCTTTTGCCAAGTTTTCTAATCTTTGGAGTGCCTTCTGTACGTCCTCTTTCAGTGCTGATCCTACCACTATGTCATCTGCATTATTTCTTATATGTTTTCGTGGTGCATTTTAAATGTGCCAAACAAAGGTTTTCAATATTTACAGAGGAGGTAGTATGTAACAAAAGGAAAACGGTCCCTATATAGTATAAACTTGGGCCGTAAACTTAATATCTTTTGAGTTATGGTCTTATTTTGCACTAGAAGCATATCTTGCACTCCAAGCGCTTTGGCACGAAACGAATGAGGACCATTGTACGTAGAGGTGGTTTGTTACTATGTAGCACATGGTGTTTGCATATGTATCAAGCAAGAACATAACACAAGAATGGTCAACTTAAGTATTCCACTTACGTATTGCTGTATCAGTCAGGGATGTTATTTACGCCTGATGTACGGTAGTGTTCAAATGGCGCATGCTTTATTGTGACACTGCAGTATTGTAATTTGTTTTCTTGTCCTTCTCTGAACTTGTAGCCCTTATTAGAGATTCAGTATTCAACATGTGGAGATAACACGTATGATCTGCTATGCGCAAGCAAATGGAAGTAACGTACGGGCATCTTACTTGCATGCTGATAAATATCCAAAGGACAGTACACCATCTGTTAACATGTTTATTACCCTGCTCCAGCGACTTGAAGAAACAGGATCTTTTGCACCACGAACAACAAATAGTCACAGATCTCGAACAATTCGCACATCTGATCTGGAGCAAGGGGTATTAGGCCATGCGGAGGACAATCATGGAATGAGTGTCCGAAGGGAAAGATGCAGCTGAAGGTGTTGTCTGGATCAGCGATCCCCAACGTTTGCGAAAGAGGGAAGGTTGGGTTTATCTCCTTCCAATTTTTGCAGACTGAGCCACTCTTTTTTTTCTCAGACGTGCATTATGTTGGAGTGGCGGTTTGGTTATATGAACCTTGCTTTTGATTTACGATACACACTCTTAATATAGTTCAACTTGGAGAAACTATGTTCCCAAATATATGTAGAGCTATTCTCGCTCTTATATAAACTATCTTGCAAATACTTATTTCTCTATATGCTTCATTTTAATCCACATGAATATTTTCAGAAATTATCTTATTGCTAATTTTCTTGTAGATGCACCAGGGGGTGTGGGAACATAGTAGACTTTAAGCGATAAACAAATTTTTTAAGAACCGGTTGCTATGCGATGCGTTCGAAGTTCCTTTCTCTTTGCAAAGTCAGGAGATAAAATAACGAAAAGCACATTCCTATTTGAGAAAAGTATAAGCATTGGAACTTCAAACAAATAATAAAGAATATCTCGGGGGGAAAAAGGTATTTGACATACATTGTGTGTGTGTGTTAATCACAATTTGTATTTAGTAAGGTTTTGTCTGTCTCTGTTTACCGTTTATACAAAAGTCATCCAGAAAACTCAAGTTATGACTTAGAACTGCCATTAAATAGCTTGTTTGTGGATATCGACTGTCTGTGATTCCACATGTCACAGGCACTAGCTCACCAGCCCTCCGACTGAACAACGAGGGTGGAGTTACAGCTAATAATTACGTAAGCGTCTCCAAAGAGAGAGGGTTGGACATCGCTGGTCTGGATAGTTCTATAAACAATTGCTCTATTCGTGTAGCATGAGCAGCAAGCCCAAGCTCGGCTGTCACACGTTCGACCCTGCGAATTTTACCTGCGATTTCACCGAGCAATTGCTCGTAATATATATACACATACAGGATGTTAGGGGTATGAGTGCGCAGACTTCGCGTGCTGGGAGATCCAAATATGACTAATAATAAAGTCCAATAACAACTCCATCTATCTTGAAAGGTAAAGGACATAATCGAACATTATTGAATACATTATCTGTACAGTTGGCAACACAGGCCGAATGTTTTATTTTGGTTTGCGGCCAGGCATGCGTTCACACCTGCAATGGATGAAGGTCTAAACTAGGCTAGCGCTCGAAGTCCGGTTCGCCACGTGCCTGTGTGTTTCTTGTCAGCTAATGCCAGTAACGAGGGACGGGGTGGTTTGCTTTTAAGCTATTCAATCGTGTTCACGAGAACTAAACTAAAAGCTGCGTAAGAGGCTACGTATAAGGTGTAGTCGCATGATCAAATATAGCAACTTCAAATGTTAAGTATGGAAATACCTCATTCGTGTAATTGTGTAATTAAATAACAGCCACCTTTTGCTAAACAGGAAAATCTATTATAAAGAACACGGCTTTGGAGCCGGAACAGCCTAGATGGCCTAAGACGTGAAGAAAAAGAAGAACAAGAACAACAATAATATCATAATAATTTTAAAAATATATTTAGACATGGTCCAAATCTATAAATGTTTTAAAACTAGCACTGAATTAATTGCGAGACAAAAATGCTATCCTTTTTCCCCGCCCGAGCTGTGTCCGTCTGCAGCGCTGTGTAGTCAAACAGAAAATAACTCAGACAGACTGGAGACTTACACTCATAAGTTCCATCACTGATAGATGGATCCCTGATTTCACCACGTGCTCATCTAGATCATTCCTTTGCGCCTCCATTTCCCATAAAAAATCTTACGTGCAGTGGATAGAATCTTGTAGTTCAAGAAACTAAATGGGAAACATTTCCTACAGATTTCGTTTCTGTTGTTGGATTGCTTTGAGATAATCAGACATCCTTTCCACATATTCTGACTCTGCTGACGTACGCATGGATTCTCAACAGTGTCCATCTGCCCCATCCTTATCCTACGGTTAAAATAATATATAGAACTATAGATAAATGAGAAAACGTAACTGTGAATTTCTATACTAATAGTTTCATAGGAGTATTACTCAAACTAATTGTGTATTATTTAATATAAAATACAATATATGAAATAAACATAAATAATAAACGTGATACACTTTTTAGAGCAATTTACATGCATGCCAGGATTAATTCAAGCTAAAAGAAAGAGAAGAAAATGATTCAGAGTAGTTTGTATTGGTTTAACAAGGTCGAATTTTCTTTAGTGCTTTGATTTTTCCGCACAGTCGTATACTAGTTTATTACGTGCATTAACCAATTACCTCAAGCACACAAGAAACGGTTTCACTATTCCATCCTGTATCTTAATCACCGTCATCAACAAATACAGCCTGTAAAGGAATGGCCTTGCCCAACACGTGCTCAGTAATAACGCGTTCCGAAAACACTAACGCCTCCCCCAGCAAACTTAATGCACGGATCAGTGTACAGAAGTCATGCATGTCAATTAATATATCTTAACATAGCATAAGCAGAATGTACAAATGAGTAAGTCTGCACTGCCTGGACTACAAGCAAAGGGGATTCACACACTGCCAATTGTAGAGCAGTTCCCTGGGAGGAAGGGATGAGATGAAAGCTCCCAAGGAGTGTGTTGGAACCTGGGCGAGAAACGTGAGTCACGAGGGTCGCTAACGTGTGCTGGAGATTCATCTCAACGCCAGGATTTCGTCAAGTAGCCACCAGCCGCCCCCATCAGGTCAGGCGACTACAATGCCGCTCCTCTGTCGAGAACAGCAGCTAAGTCCCGACAGAGCAGCGTCAAACTCACCCTTCGCCAACCTTCCAACTCTGAATCCCGAATTGAAATGACGGTGAAATGAAATAAGGGCATGGGAAATCCGAGGGATCTAAATGTCCTTCTAGCAAATGGCTGCTGAGCCGGAACAGAAAAACGAAAAAACCAAGGGAATCGAACTCTCACCTTACCGGGAAGCTATCTCGTTTGGTAATGAATAAGTCAATAATACGTCGTACACAGCATACCTGTAATCGAAAAATGTATAATTAAGCTAAATATGAATGAGCAAATTTTGGTGCCTAAAAGTATTAACGTATATCTGCGAAATCATGGAAGTGAATAACATGTAAATGAGATTCAGTTGTAATGGGAAACTATAAGGAATAAAGCAACTTACTAGAGAGGAGAAATATACTAATTTTGTTACACATACAAGTTTAGCAATTTAGTGTTTTGAGATATTTTGTATCTTCGTTTCGGTTTTCCAATAGCTTAACAAACAGAAATTTAAAACTGTCCAATTTAACATCAAGGCTTGCATATTTGGGACTTTGTAACAGTTGATTGCCTTCCAGCCGGCTTATTTATTGGGGGGGGGGGGGGTGAAGTCGCTTTTAAGCACACTTAAAAATATCGTTCTGGGCTGGGTATGAACTCGAGGCCTTGAAATCAGTAGGCCAGCACCTAACCAACTGAGCCACCCAGACCTACACTTAAATAGTAAGTTTTGTGGTATCAAGCATTCAGTTTTTGAGTAATGTCGTTCACATACTTACGTACAAACACCGGGGTGTTTTTCTGTACTTTTTGAGGGATGCTTGCACGTCTGCTTACTATAGATAAGCCTAGAGTAATTAAGAAGAAGGATTGAAAATGTTTGAGGTTGTTTTCTCCCGGGTCTCTAATAGATGAAGGTTGCGTAAGTTCGTTTTGAGGTCCCTGCAGTGCCGTCGTCTCCGCTGAATATGTTCCTAGAAACGCGTTTGGATATGATGAGGTTTACTCTTGCCTGGGGCTGGCTATTAAAATGAGCTCAGCGGAGAGGAAGGACCTTTGCCCGGACATCTCACCACCAGTGGTATCAGAGATCTCAGCACACAGGTGAATGTGAGGTTATGGAACAAGGAAGACCACAAATGAAAAACCTCCTCCTCCTCCTCCTCCTCCTCCTCCTTCTTCTTCTTCTTCTTTTCCTTCTCCTTCTTCTCCTTCTTCTCCTCCTCCTCCTCCTCCTCCTCCTCCTTCTTCTTCTTCTTCTTCTTCTTCTTCTTCTTCTTTTCCTCCTCCTCCTCCTCCTCCTTCTTCTTCTTCTTCTTCTTCTTCTTCTTCTTTTCCTTCTCCTTCTTCTCCTTCTTCTCCTTCTTCTCCTTGTTCTCCTTGTTCTCCTTGTTCTCCTTGTTCTCCTTCTTCTCCTTCTCCTTCTTCTCCTTCATCTCCTTCTCCTTGTTCTCCTTGTTCTCCTTCTTCTCCTTCTTCTGCTTCTTCTGCTTCTTCTGCTTCTTTTTCTTTTTCTTCTTCTATACTCAAGTGTTAGGCTAAAGCCTGTTCCGGTCTCGCGTCTTTGCACCTCCAGGATCTTCCTGTGCATCGATATCCTCTTGGTCTGTAATTCCAAATTTGCTTGGGAATCCTATCACGTTGCATTCATTGCCTGTGGAGATAGGTCTGCGCGGGCTGGTCCGGTCCGCGGGCCTTTCCCATCTTCCAAAATTAGACCGTTGGACTTAAGATGTCCTTCGACAATTTTTTTAGATGGTAGTCGGCGCGGCTCTCTCTGGTCATATTGTCCCAGAGTGTTCACCAGTTGGTTAGGATGGTTCTGGAATTTATTGTACATTGTTCGAGCGCGGGTTTTAATCACGTCGACAATGTACGGGATGCCGGAATGTTCATGAAGGATGTGGGCAGGAAATCTCCAACCAGTGTCGTAGATCATCCTTAATGCCCGATTCTGCAACGTCTGGAGTCTGATGAAGGTGGACCTCGCCACCACTCCCCAGATCTCGCATCCGTACAGGATCAGAGGCGGGATGATCGCACGATACAGCTGGATTCAGGCGAATGGGCATGGTTTTGGAGCTGAGGATGGGATACAACTGCCGGAGGGCTGCGTGACCTTGTAGTACTTTGCCTCTGACGTGATGCCTATACGTTAGCCGCCGGTCCAACGTGACCCCGAGATACTTCGCCGTAGTGACCCAGGGGATCCGACGGCGCCGAAGCACGAGGTCCTGCGGGAGCCGGTTTGCCAGCGTGTTGGCTAGGAGAATGCAGAGCTTTTCTCCGGGTTAATAGACATGCGCCAGTTCTCGCACCATCTACTGATGGCACAGAGGTGGGCTTGTACTTGACGGTAGCTGTAGCGCGGGTTCTTGTTAGTTGCGAAGATCATGAGATCGACCGCATACTGACAGATGTGGGTGTTGGGGTGCGTTGGGAGATCAGCCATGTAAGCGTTAAAGAGTGCCGGTGACAGTACACTGCCCTCGGGAACTCCGGCGCCAATGGGCCTTTCTCAGGAAAATGAACCCTCCACCTTCACTCGGAAGCTACGTTCCTGTAGGAAACTAGCCACCAAGTAAATGTATGGAGGGGGGATTTCGTGCTGTATGAGCTTGTAGATAAGCCCTTCGTGCCAGGTGGTAGAGAACGCCTTTTCCACGTCAAGCAACACTACCACCGTTTTGGCCCTTTCCTGGTAAGCCAGGGAGGTCTTTTCGGCTACTCGCAGTAGTTGCTGGGTTGTGGAATGGTCAGAACGAAAACCAAACTGATGTTCCGGTAGGAGGCCTTTTTCCTCTAAGAGAGGTCCAAGGCGGGTCAGGAACAGTTTCTCGAAAACTTTCGAGATAACTGGTAGGAGGCTGATGGAACGGTAGCTAGAAGGAAAGAGACGCCAGATTGTGACACCCGGCGCACACCTATCCACTCAGGGAGAGGGCGACAAGGCGACCCTAGCGGCCCGGGCAGGGACTTCCAAGAAGGGCCAGGGAGAGAGCTCTCAATGAGCAGGCACGCATGCCATCTGCCCGCTAACACCGGAACCAACTGCACTACCAACCGAACATGAAATATGACAATGAAAGGAAGGATAAGGAAGCCCTGGAGAAGAGATGAAAGCACTCCAGCATTCGCCTAGGTGATATGGAGAAATCACATGGGGAAACCTCACATGTCAGAGTGCGCGGCCATGGGGATCGAACCCGCTCCTTCCGAATGCGGGCCACAGACGTTACCGCCTGAGCCATTCCGCTCGGTTTTGTTAAACGTAAGCAGTACCAAAGAAGTCATTAATGAACAGATGTTTATCGCATAAGATTTGAAAGTGATTTCGAAAATCTAATGCAACGTACATGTAACCAAACCGCCACTGCAACTGCCCTCTTTCGCAAACGTTGGACATCACTGGTCTATAAGTTTACTGGCCCAAGCTAAAAATATGTTGCCCACCCCTGCAGAACTGGGATTCGGATGTGCAGCCACAGCAAGGCATAATTCACGTGTTGGATGGAAGCCAACTCTAGCTGGGAATCTCCTATTCCTTCGTGACAGTTGTTTTATCTTGACAGATGTGACGCAAAGCTTTTGTCACAGTGTTGGTGACGTGCGTTGATGTTCTTAGTAAGCGCATTTCGAATGCTACCCTTGGGAAAATGCAAAAACACTTCCGATATCAATATTATAGGATCTCTTGACCTTCGTATTCAAAGAACTGCACTGAAAGTACAAGAGGGCAGCGTTGATAGCGTTGAATTCTCAATTTTACTGTCCTTCCCCACTTAAGTGCTACAGTTAACATCTAAGTTCATAGAGTCCTTGACTTGAACGAAAGGTGACTATGTAGTTTTATTCTACTTTCTCATATCATATAACCAATCTAATTCTAATTGGGAGAAAGCTCTATATGCATGTATCGCACTGAAATAAGTATTTGTGTGTTTCTTTTGTGTTCATTGGAGTGCAATTTTGAAACTATGTTTCGTGGCACCATGATTTAGCAGTTATATAACCGAGTGGGATGGCTCAGGCTGTAACGTCTGTGGCCCGCATTCGGGAGGTCGCGGTTTCGATTCCCGTGGCCGCGCACTCTGATATGGGTTTTCCGTGGTTTCCCCATGTCACTCAGGCGAATGCTGGGGCGTATTATTTCATATCATTTCCTTTCATTCCATTTCCTTATCATCTTTCAGGTAGTGCAGTTCCAGGCATGTAGTGTAGGCAGTGTCGGGCAGATGGCGTGGATGACTGCGCATGGTAACTGCTGTTCTCGGCGCTGGGTGGCGTCTGGTGACCCTTGTCCTCCGTCGAGGGGGGAGGGGGAGACAGTTCGTGCGATACCGACCCGGACTCGCGGTGTGATACTGGCTGCTTGGCGTGGTATTACACACAGGATATCAAACAACCCATATTACATAAATTTATACTTGTTACATAAAGACGCCTAAGGTAGTGTGTTGTCAGAGAAGCAATATCTCCTTCCATCAGTTACTAGGAATATATCTCAATTTTCCCCAGTTTTACAGATTGACGCAGGTATAATAGTTTTGTTCAAATGTATTTACAGGTATCATTACGTGATTAAGTCTGTAGTTATTCGTTAAATAGTTGAAACAAATACAAGTAAAATACAAGATTCTCTCAAGGTAAATTCATTCACAATGTAATTCGCAAATTCTGTCACATACAGAAAAATATACAGTGAATCATTATGTTCATAAAAGAAACGTTATAAAGATGGGACAGAAGAATATTCACAAAGTAAAATGAAACGATGCTGAACGTGTCAAAAGTGCTGAGTTCTTTGTGATGTAATGCTGACGCGTGGCATTTCACTTCGACTGTAACGAAGGCTGTGTGGTATGTGATCATTGCGTACACAACACAAAACAAAACTTGGTTTGCAAGGTAATTACCGCAATTTAGCTAACAGTTACGTTAAAATAAACTTCAGTAGATTCATTTGTAGGATCTCGCATTAACGGGCCCTGAGGATGAAAGTAAACACTATAGTTTAGGTCTGACTTCGTTTAAAATGATGAAAAATGCTTAGTGAAGCGCCGGTTTGAGTTAAAGACAAATATTTTATGGTAGTTATAGGGGAAACGGCTTATCAGCAGCTCCCAAGAATTCAATATGGCCGACATTACACTAAACTGCACACGAAATTACGCCAAAAAGCAGTACTGCCAACGTACATAATAAAAGCATTATTTCTAACCTCAAATATCACAGGGTTAAAGTAACATACTTTGAAACGATAATATTGCTTGAACATCGTTACTACACAACACATGTCTCTATTCACCTTCAGCATATCTTGTTCTGCAATAATACTTTTGGATAAAATCACTTCCGAGCGCTAAATATTGTAATACATTTAAGGGGCACTGGGAGTGAAATTTGAAAGATCCACATTTCTTGATATATTTTTCTGAAATGTTTACTGTGTTTGTGTTTATATGAGAATAGGCGGTACTACAAATTTAATTAAAATTGGATAATTCGTTTAGGATATATAAATTATTTTATGAATTTAATAGGCACATTTTCAAAATAGAGCTCGCGTCTATTGACTTTTCAAAATTCATTTATATAGGCAGAACTGATACTCTAAAACATGGGTAACAATTGTATGAAGAGATATTCCAAATACGTTTGCTGATTATGCTGTACATATTTTTTTAATAACAAAGAAAATTTAATCTTAAAAATTATTGATTTTTTTCATACAAAAAAAATGTTTTTGGAATTCTTGTTAATGATAACATCAATATTGAAGCATAGTTTTGTTTATCTGCTATTTATGAATACTTTTGGAAGTTTTCATTGAATTTGAAGCAAAACTCAGGCGCGACCTTCTTTGGAATATGCAAAACTGTAGTTTTGAGAAAAACAGGCTTTTATATAGGAGCATCCTGTGTACGTTAAGGGAAGAGCACTATTTGAAAGGGCTGTAATGACCACATGGAGTGGGGGATATGAAAAATGTTAGCTGATCCAAATGCACCGGTGTTCCAGGAACATATTCAGGTAAAAAAACAATTTTCGACTTTTTGACAATTTTGACCAAAATTTCACTCCCAGTGTCCCTTAATGTACTACTTGGTAGCGAACACAAAAATAACGACAGTACCTAACTATAACTGCGTACTACTCTAAGTAATTCAAGACAAAATCACGCAAACACGAGCAATGCAATGGCGTCCACAGATTAATTAATTAATTGATTAATACGGCGCCTAAACAGAATCCAGTTTTAAAAGCTATCGGTTGGCTTCTCTACAATGGATTCAAAAACAAGGGCTTCTGTGGCAACATAACAGACGCAATAGCACCAGCTATGGCCGTAGATTTACCATGGTTATATGCTACAAACAGTTGACGGTATTGGATCGCACCATAATGGGGAAAATGTCACAGTTGTTTTTGGGGCTATCCCAATAAGCTGTGTCCTCTAACGAACGCTCAGGCTAAATGTACACCTTTTTGTAGTTTTGAAGTTATTTAGATTTGTATTTGTACAAAAGTCTCTTGTGATAAAGATAACTCGGGTATAAAATTGAAATTTGTTAAGATAGTTATATTCCAAGATATATAAATGAATGCATGTCCTCTATACGCTCCTAAACCGCTTGACCGATCACGGCGAAATTCACTACGTCTGTGTATTTTTTCATGGATAAGGTTTTTATGGTACCTATTTTACTATGCAGCGTATTACATTCACACGGATTTCTCTACTCGGTTTTCTCTCACGTAACACATAATACACATATCCTTTTCTACTCGCCCTTCAACACACAAGTTTCTATATGATGAAATACAAATGCAATGTATTACATTTACATGGTTTTCTCAACTCACCTTTATGCAACACAATCACACGTGATTCTCTTCTTTCTCTTCAACATACGGCTATGCAACCTATGGTCTAGGATGACAAATTACAGAACTGTGCCACTGATCGTGTCCACTGCAGCTGTAACGCATGACGAGAAAACAAGCGGGCGAATTTCGTAGTCTGTCTAAATTAGGGTAATGGATGTGGTATGGTGCCAGAACGCAAAGGTACACACTTATTTAAAGCGCAGGTTCAAATTCCCATAACCCCATACTTTTTTGTTCTTTTTTTCTTTCTTTCTTTCTCTCTTTCTCTCTTTCTTTCTTTCTTTCTTTCTTTCTTTCTTTCTTTCTTTCTTTCTGTCTCTTTCTTTCTTTTTTCTTTCTTTCTTTTTTTTCTTTCTTTCTTTCTTTTTTTCTTTCTTTCTTTCTTTTTTTCTTTCTTTCTTTCTTTGTTGTTTTCTTTCTTTCTTTATTGTTTTCTTTTTCTTTCTTTCTTTCTTTCTCTCCCTTTCTCCCTTTCTCCCTTTCTCCCTTTCTCCCTTTCTCCCTTCCTCCCTTCCTTTCTTTTTCTTTCTTTCTTTCTTTCTTTCTTTCTTTCTTCATAAGCGCATGCTTAATCTAATTTTATTTAAAGAAAACATTCGTGTCGTGTTGTAAGTCTTCGTTTAACTAATGTATAAATATTTTGTTTCTAAAGCGCGTTTCACCCTTAGAAGACAGTACACGTTAAATGGAGCGCAGTGTTGCAACATGTACTAGTTGCAAATCTTTCTCCGCGCGCGACTCCGAGGTTACCAGAGTCCTGTACTTAGTCCTTCAATTGCTGCTTGACGAGATGGGCACTTTTAACTTTGGTATCCCTCCATGCCTTTGTTACTGTATGACCTAAATTTACAAATGACTCGTCTGTATAAACAATTGATTTCCCCTGGTCCCTAAACCTTTTTACGTACTTTAGATATTTATGTCGCCATCTGATGATATCGATATCGTCTCTTTCTATTAATATGCACTTCTTACCCCTTCTTTCATATTCGGACCCCAAATCGTGTAAGAACCGACTAAGAGTGGCCCTTGAGAAATTTGATAGGGTCTCATCACTGTTGACCCGTGACAAATTATATTCAGCGTGGGTGGAATATTTGCAAACTGTAAAGAATGAACAATTCGCCGCAATCTACCTTGCACTATTCAATCATATTGCGTTAACCTAGCGTTTTGTGTAGTCCCACCCTTTTTGCTTTCTTTTTCGATGGCGTTTTTAGAAGTCCTTTCATTACTTCCTTTTTAATCCTATACACTACTGCTTCTGAGCACTCAATAGCCTTAGCTGTTTCTTTTACTGCCTTACACGCATTTTACTTCAAAAATAATCTAACACATTCATAATCATTTGGCGTTCCTTACTTCTTAATTTACCAACATATCGTCTCTTCCTAGCTTCCCCCTCCATAACTACAAATATTTACAAAAATATTAAACAAATAACGCAATAGCAGCTCACAGTTACACACACGGCTTCTTTCGAACTAATGTTAGTGCTGCTCCTTATACTATCTTCTGTGTCAGGCCTGGCGCTGAATAGATGAATACCTTTTGTTTGCCTTACTGGATAAAAGAAAGAGGTTACTGCCTTTTGGTTTATTTTAAAAACTTTCTCCAACCTTCCTCAACATTTGCTCTCGCTTGTTCCCTGATGTAAACTCAATAACAAAAAAGTTTCACACTGCGTAACTTTTGCAGTGCACTGATATAAAATTTTCCGAAAACATTTAATTTAAAAAATTATAACACTTAACTGGGTAAACATAGAGAATTCAAAGTAGGCAGGTAGTAGCACTATGGTCTATTCTACCTAAGTAAAAAATATAGATGCATTCTAGCAGTTAGTTTGTTAGTTAGCGCGTGATGAGTGTAGAAACAGCAAATTTCGGACTTCTATTGAAAAAAAAAAACGTTTTCTGAAGAAATTTGGGCCTATAGAAATGTATAATGACTCTGAAAAGGATATAACCTGATAGAGAAAAAAATTCTGCATAGGATAATGTGTTCAAACCTGAAATTTATAACAAATGAATATTTATACCATGCTATTAGTAGTCTGGCAATAGCGCGAGGGTAGAAAAGGACGCGGCTAATGGCAACTTGTATGCGCTAGATAGAGACAGAGATGTCCCATTTAACTCCATACTGTCTTCTAAGAGTGGAACGCTATATAGTTTGTTTAGCTATTATTTACACTTGCATGTAGGTACACGCTGAGAACTTCGTTTTCACTTAAATGAGATGGTTCAAGCCTAGCTAGCAGATTAGAAACAAGTAAATAATTGATAAACACTTGAAAGAGCTACATGCGATTGAGTTATTATAAACATAAGTTGAATCAATATTAACATTACAATACAATAGGTAGATAGAAGCAGAACAAGGGGAAGGAAATGATGAGTAAATGCAGGTTTCATATTTTGGTACCTCAATTAAATCTGATAATAAATTGAGCGATACAATAAGAGAAAGAACACAGGCAGGGAATAGATCTTATGCAAATAGAAATTTTCTCTAATGGAATAATAACCAGAAATACTAAACTCAAAGTTTGTAAAGCATTAACAAGGCCAGTAGTAACCTATGGGTCTGAGGTTTGGTCTACCACAATGACCAATGAACGATGAAAAGGTTTTGTGATCTTTCGAGAGGAGAATACTCAGCAAAATGTTTGGCCCTGTACATTGTTGTGCACAATTGGAGAGTGAGAAACAATCAGGAAATAAATTGTTTAGTATAAGGTCAAAATATTCTTAGATTTATGAAATCCCAGACTTTGATGGTTGGGACATCTGGAAAGAATGGAGGTGAGTGGAATCCAAAGAAAATGTAAAAGGGGAAAATATATTCACGAAGAAGGAAAGGCAGAACAAGGTGAATGGGTTGTGTGTAGGAAGATCTTGCTGCAATGACAGTCAGAGGCTCGAGAAGGAAGGCGCATGATAGGCGAGCATGGAAGAAAATAATAGGGAAGCCCAAGGCCCAATCGGGCTTTAGAGCCACAAAAGAAGAAGATGGAAGTTTCAAAGGAACTGCTGAAAACGATGACCTCTAACATCAATGCATAGGCGACATCGATGCAGAAATGACTTGCGAACCGGATTGAGCATTCCTGGTGCGTTGCGAATCTCCTCAGAATCCAGAAAAAGAACTCCATGGGATTGAGTTCCGACGAACGAGGTGGCCAAGGCACGGTAGGACTGTCCGATTCAACGATTGGGAAAGGCTCAATTTAGATGCTCCCGTACGCTTATAGCATAATGCACAGGAGCTCTGTCGTGTTGGGAATGCAGTTGAGTGCGAACATCAAGCGGCACTTCTTCCAAAACGGCTGGCAGTTCCTCCTTCAGAAATATTTCATAGTGTTGCCACGCGGTCGAGGAGGGAGAAGGTATGGCCCAATGGCGTGATCAGAAATAATGCCAGCCTATATGTTCGCCACAAACTGCTGTTGTTGGTTCTTTTTGGCACTGTCCAGGAGTCCAGGAGTGAGTACTAGTCGTCTGGGTTAACCCAGGCGGATGGTAAGGTGGCCACGGTACCTATCCGTTTAAATACGGATTTACCCGTGTGGTGGTATAGGTTGGTATATGTAACAGGCTTTTTTGTCTTTGTATGTCTGATGGTGCAGGGTGGGTTCCTGTGTACTGGGGTTTTCGTATGCCTATATGTGACTATTCTTGTAGTGTAGAATCGGCCTATCCCTGGTAAACGTGGCTTCATCGGTGAGCCACACCACTGAAAACAGTTCCGGTGGCTGTCTTAGGGGCCATTCGCAAAACTGCAAGCGTAACTTACAATCTTCCACAGTTCTTAAAATTTGGAGCAGTTCAGTAAAGCCACTGTTTCCTTTCCCTTCTTGTTTTTTTAAGCTTAAGAGAGTAGGCCTCTTATTAGTTTTTAAATCATACATTTTCTTTTCGATACATATACTTATTTCTTAATTTTCATTTTCTTCATCGGATTACCGCCCCTGTATGGAGGACTGACATCCCCTAGGACTGCAATCTAGTGCCTAGTCGGGGAGCCCAGGAACCTACGGACCGAAAGAGTGAAGACCTGGAAGCGCGCTTAGAGAAGTGAAAGAAGTTCCAATAAACTGGGTAACTTCCTGTCGCACATCTCGCCGCGAGGAGAGTAGTTTGGCTCGATTAAGAATAGGGCATTGCAATTTTTCGCATGGTTATCTATTGCAAAGGGACCCTGCCCCTCTATGTCCGCTGTGTGATAATCTTTTGTCTGTCCGTCACGTGCTGCTAGAGTGTTGCTCTCTAGCGCACCTTCGAGACTCTCTGCAGCTGTCTGCCATACTTGCAGAGGTCTTAGCGGACGACAAAACAGCGGTTGATAGAGTTTTTAAGTTTTAGCGGAGTGCAATATCAATTTGAGGATTTAAAATTTTAGTTATCTGTTTATGTTTTTAGATATCTTTATCACCTTGTTTCATATCTGGCTGTTGCCACTGTTTTTTACTTTTCTTTACATGTTTCTTGTTGCTAGTATTTTTATTTTTGAGTAAAATTTATATCTAGCTATTGCCATTAATCTTTTAAGGGCGCTGATGACCTCGAAGTTGAGCGCCCTTAAACCAAACCAAACGAAACTAAACCCAAAACCCTGGAAGCGGGTGGTCAGCCAAGCACCAGGTATGAGAGTGAGGAAGAGGATGATATTAAATGCAGGCGAAATGGGTGATTGGAAAGGCGATGATGGAGCAATTGGTGAAATGAGTGGTGGGGGAAACCGGAGGACCCGGAGAAAACCCGCCCAGACGCCGCCACAAACACCACATGCGGGTCCCTATCGATAGGTAATAGGTCTAACCACTAGGCCACAGCGCCGAGCACAAAATATAAGATACATAAAATCGGAATGAGTACGAAGATGTAGAGAGAGCAGCAGAAATACTTCAAATATTCAATGCACAGACAAGATGGTATACAGAGTTCTCTGGAACAGTAGAACTCTTCTTAGTCTATTCATGAAAGTATATAATATTTATTTTTTTACCTAAACTTAACATGTTCTGCATATTGAAAATAAAACAAAATTAGGAGTCTTATACATCAGTTACATACGACATGTTTAATCGATAGCAGTTAGTAGCTAATGTGTTTGCAGTATAATCAATCAAATATAACGTGCCTCGCTAATGGTTTTTAATGCCCTTGTGTTATTTACCCACAAAAGTTATTGTCCCCTCACAGCTGAGGGTAGCAGCGTTTCGACTCCCACCCCTCCCTCCAGCTTATCGCAAGGGCCATGCAGTATAGCTTTCAATAAAGCTATATCTATAAGCTTTAAAATTTGGAAATATAATAGCAATTTTCATTTGAAGGTAAAGGTAGAAAAGGGAGGAGTTTCTCCTTACCGGGGTATAGCTATGTGCACGAAGGCCAGTAGTCCTATTATCACCGCCCTAGGAGGGAAGGATGAGGGGAAAGACTCAAAGGTGGCCAAATCCGACGACAGCAAGCATGGACGGGGTCCCTAACAATTGCAGTACGAACATTTCCAACGCCACCCTGCTTGACCTTCACAAGCCCCTCTGCGGTCTCCACCAAGGACTCATGGAGAAGGAGCCTGACCGGGCTGACCCGGAATGAGACCAGGGAGAAAAGCTTTACCTAGCGCACCCACTGAGCACCGTCGCCTGGTGCAACAAACCTGCAATGGATGAGAAGGGAATAGACATGTAAGACGTGATATGATGAGCACACCAGCGTTTGCCTAAGTGACAAGGGGGAAACCACAGAAAATCTCAAGTCAACGTACGTGATAGACAGGGATCGAAATCCCCACCTACCGAATGCGAGTCTCACGCGCCATCTCACTCGATTTATTTGAAGACATTTTATTCATCCGATTTGAAACCTTTGGATAGTTTAAACCAGACGTGCCATTACTTGCCATTGCCTACGAGCTATCTCCGCTACTCAGGTGCGCACCTCCCTCCATGCCAGCGGGCTACACGGTGCAGTTCAAACTAGTAAACAGGACGTTCAGAACGACTACTCGCGCGTTTCAAGAATGGGAAGAAGACTATTTTTGTATTTTATATAATGAAAAACCATTTTGGTTAATTTATGATTATTCGTTACGCGTGGTGTCACATTTTAATATTAGATGTGATTTTAACAATAAGCATATAAATGAATAGGGCAATGTCGCTATGTCAGTATGTTTATATATTTTCTTTAAGCATGTAATAATATTATTAATCTATTATTACTTGTTATTTGCTTTGGTATAATGATTATCATCACGCCGTATATTAATTCATATTTACAGGGTGGAAAAAATCATGCTACTCGTACCATCAATTTTTTAACATAATTAATTATGTTGTCCTATAGGACACACTCGACAACAGGAATTGAAACCCCACTTCCCCAGCAGATTCAGTAAAAATAAGCCGTCACAAAGTTCCAACAGCAATCTGTTAGGACCAGAAATTTAATCATGTGAAAAGTTGATCCAGATCTACAGTAAGAGACATGAATTTAGTTTATGTTCTACGGCTAAGTTGTTCGGCTTTGAAATCTGATTTAAATAAATTGTTAATGAGAAAACACGGCCGTCGATAGAAAACTAAATGGTTTAAAATATCTGCACAAAAGGGGCTCAATTTTACTATTAGAATGTGCCGCGTATTTTTACGGGCAAACAACTATGTAAATTTTATGTACAGCTTCGACTTGAACATCCTGTATCGTTCTAATGTGGCATGAGAAGAAATGCCATCCTCCCTCTGTTTTCCTTATTGACACTCCTGGTTTAAACTCGTGTGTCTCATATGGGCTTTTTGTTTTTAAAAATATATAACTATTTTTAAAAGATCTGTATGGTAGAGAATTAACAATTAAGAAAACAGTGCAGTTTTCAGGGCAACAGTGAGTGAACGAGAAGGCTTCGTGTTAACACTTGAGCTTCGCATTCGGGAGGTCCGGGTTTCGACTTCCACTGACCGTCTGCTAGGCGAACGTTGGGGTGGTTTTTCATCCACCACGATTTTCTTTCCATCATTTTCCTTTATTCCATTTCGTTCTTGTCACTTATGTGTGCTTCTAGGTTTCGTGGCGTATGACAGTGCTGGATAAATGGCGCGGATTACTCAAAGAAAAAAGTATTCCCCGTGAACACTGGAGGGCTGCTTGGTCGACGGATCGTTCATCGCCTTCCCTAGGCAGCTCCAGCAGTGGCACGAGACTTAGGAACTCCCGCGAGTCTTTGTGGCCTGTAGCCTCCTGTGGTTTCATCACTTCATCCCTTCCTCCTGGGGTGAAGTAGTCACAATGGGTTTCTGTTTGCGGGTTGTTTCCTTCCACGGTATAACCCTAACCCTAGGTCAACAGTGTTGCCACATAACTTGGTCAATATAGCCCTAGTAGGTATTGTTTCTGACGTAATAAGTAGAACGTGATGCCGCAACTAAGTATAAAACTCATTCATAGTTTTTGGAATTATGGCAGGAATAAATACGGAATGCACGAAGGAAAGATAGGATGATAATAAACGTTACTCTCGAGTTGAATATACATATTTATCATTAACGATTGCCTCCATAGTCGATATGCTTAGACTCTCAGAGCACCATTCAAGTCCTGAAACAATTTATCGGCACCTCAGCACTTGTAAAAATTCTAACACTGGCCTTTCAATTACTCTCTCGTAAATACCAGTTGCTTTTTACATAGAGCCCAGGCCATGTGGGCATTATCGACAACGAGGTGACGGATGCGACTGCCAAGTCCACATACCATTTGCCGGAACCTTCCGCTGAGACTGGTGCGGTACTTCCGTCGCCATCTGCTCTCGGCCTGGTAGCACTCGTGGCAAGTGTTGGCTGGTATTCAGATGTGGACGATCAAGGATAGAAAACTCATGGACATTTTTGCGTGGTTACCCGGTCCCTGTTTGCCTGATGTGCGGGGAACCACTCCCCGGGTCACATGTTCTCCTTGATTGTCCGAGATACGCTCGTGAGCGCCAGTCCAGTGGCCTGGGATTAACACTTGACTCACACAAGTCTAACTTTATTTACTTTTAGAATGCGATTGTGATACTTTAACATTCTAAGGCACGGGTGCGCAAATGTGGATAATCTCTCCCACTAGTCATCCACTGCGTCAGTATGACGTCTAATTGGGGTGTTCTAAGCACAGAGCAACAGTGACCGGCGACAGGGAACAGGATGTCAATAAGGCGACGACCTTTCCATGCTGACTGGGAAAATGATCATTTTGTTACTAAGAATAATCATAAATTTAAATGCCTCATTTGTGCGAAACTATTACCTATATGCATCACAGTTCAGTGTACGAAGTCATTTCCAACGGCATAGGTTCGCATTTTAGTTTATTATTATTATTATTATTATTATTATTATTATTATTATTATTATTATTATTATTATTATTATTATTATTATTATTATTATTATTATTATTATTATTATTATTATTATTATTATTATTATTATTATTATTATTATTATTATTATTATTATTATTATTATTATTATTATTATTATTATTATTATTATTATTATTATTATTATTATTATTATTATTATTATTATTATTATTATTATTATTATTATTATTATTATTATTATTATTATTATTATTATTATTATTATTATTATTAGTATTATTATTATTATTATTAGTATTATTAGTATTATTATTAATTATTATTAGTATTATTATTAGTATTATTAGTATTATTAGTATCAGTATTATTATTATTATTATTATTATTATTATTATTATTATTATTATTATTATTATTATTATTATTATAGTTATCATAATTAAATTATCGTTATTTTTATTATTATTTATTATTATTATTTATTTATATTTAATTGGTTTTGTAAACATTATTAAGAAATATTTTACGCATGATCATAACGTTTTGATAATGCTATAATTGCAGAAGGTCTATTGCCAAAGAACTTCCAGTAAGAACTTAAAGGTACACGGTTTATCCAAAACAGGCACCACACTTCGGATCGACATTATAGCGTACCAAACAGATAGCAGAAAGGGATTTATTACTGATCCACCCATAAGATTTGCGTGCCATCTTAGTCAACCTATGGAAGTCCAGCTCAAAAAAAACAAACAATATAGGCCCTTACCACACCCTTTTACAAAAAGAAATACCAGCCGGATGACATCAAAATCATTGGTATAATGGTAGATGCCCGAGGCACAGTTCCAGCCCTCTTTGTGAACCTTTGGAGGCAATTGAAATTTCCAACTACCAACATAAGGAAAACTGTTAATTACACTATACGTGGCTCTGTAAACGTTCTTAGATTTTACTTAGGTGGGCCTTAAAACTGCAAGTAAGATATTACTTTCTCTACTACATATATTTTAGTAAGTAGGGCGAATTATTGTGTTGGACCCAAAATTCCGATGTCGGAACTTCTCCGGAAGTATATGTTTTGAGGTCCCCTGACTCTGAACAGCATAACTCAAAAACGAAAAGTTGGTTTAAAACCAAAGTTGGTATTTTAGTTTAATAACTTTTAAGGATGCTATACGACGATTTTGAAGAAAATTTCTCTACCTTAAACTACCCTTTACATGAAACATTTTTTGGAGAATTTTGATTTTCTCAAAAATGGCTCTAAAGATTTTAAGATGCCATGTATTTAAGATATTTTTATGCTAAATGAAATGTATATTTTGAATTTTCTAGCTATAGCATATGTAGTTGATGACTTTTATATAATTGCTAAACAGTAAGAAAAAAAAACCAAATTCTACTATACAAAAAATGTATCTCTCGTTAAGGGACACTGGGAGTGAAATTTGAAAGTTCCACATTTCTTGATAGATTTTTATGAAAGTTTTACAGTGTTTGTATTTATATGAGAATAGTAGGTACACCAAATTTAATTAAAATTAGATAATTCGTTTATGATATATAAATTATTTTATGAATGTATTAGGCACATTTTCAAAATAGAGCTCGCGCCTATTGACTTTTCAAAATTCATTTATATTGGCAGAACTGATACTCTAAAACTTGGGCAACAATTGTATGAAGAGATATTTCAAATACGTTTGCTCATTATGCTGTACATATTTTTTAATAACAAAGAAAATTTAATCTTAAACATTATTGATTTTTTCATACAAAAAATGTTTTTGGAATTCATGTTAATGATAACATCAATATTGAATCATAGTTTTGTTTAGCTGCTATTTATGAATAATTTTGGAAATGTTCATTGAATTTGAAGCAAAGCTCAGGCGCGACCTTCTTTTGGAATGTGCAGAAATGTAGTTTTGAGAAAAACAGGCTTTTATATAGGAGCATCCTGTGTACGTTAAGGGAAGAGCGCTGGGCCGTAATGACCACATGGAGTGGGGGATATGAAAAATGTTAGCTGATACAAATGCACAGGAGTTCCAGGAACATTTTAGTAAGGTTAAAAAAAAAAAAAAAAAATCGACTGATAATTTTGACCAAAATTTCACTCTCAGTGTCCCTTAAACCATACAGTTTATATCCAAGTGCATTTTGTGTGGAGTAAACCGTTTCCGAAATATTCCTTGTTATTGTGTGATTTCTGCAATACTTTTACTTTTCTCAAATGTAAGGTCGTTATTCAACTTTTTATTTCTCGGAGAACGGAATTTTAGTCTTCGCTCAAAGCCTACTGTATTCCCATATTCCCCTTGTACCTACAAGAAAGTTACCAATATGATACCTTGTCTAATATGAAGAAGATAGAGGAGTAAACGTTTGTAAGGATAGTTAATACAAGAGTAGGCATTTAAAAGCCTGAATTGCAAAAAACAATAATATTATTGATACTACCAACGTAACCTGTCTGTAAATTGTTAAACGAAACTCAAACTTTAATATTATTATTGTTAGGGCTCGGAAGTTCATACCCTAAAAACACTGAAATATGCATGTAAATATGCTCTTAAAAACTTGAAAATATGCCAAGAAATATGCACTATTTAATTAAAACAATTAATGTCCCTTTGCAGTAGACAAGGCGAGTTAGTATAAATAATAAATAAAGTTACCCTATTCCTTAGAGGCTGAAGCAGAAGTGGTGCTGCGCTAGTAATAACTGCTAAATTGCAGTTCACAACCAACACTTTGCACATTTTCAACTGTAAAACATCGTCTGTTGTCTCACAAAACACTTCTGTAACGTGAAAAACTTCTCTCCACGTCACAAGATGTTATCGGGACATATTTAAATGATGCTAACTGCTTCACAGAGAGAGAGTCAAGTCTCTTGGTGAGACATGGTTTTCTTTTGAGGATGTCTCGAATATCGTACATCTGTTTACAACCAGAATTTTTTGAAATTACATAATTCACTTTCTCTTTCACTTTTTGTCCTATGCTACCAGGAACCGAAATTAGATCACATTGTTTTTTCAAAGACAGTAACTGATTCATGCAAAGGAGATCCTACAGCTTCCAATGCCGTTATGGCTGTTGGTAAGAAAGAAAAATGGGCAGATATTAAACTAAGATCCTCTTTTAACCCAGTGCCTGACAGAATATTCTGCACAGTTTCTATTGATGAAGCATCTTTCGAGTCCAATGAATTAACAACCTCTTCGACTATTTCTATGTGCTCAGCATAATATAAAACTGCATCGACCCATGTTCCCCTTGAGTTAACACTGGTGCAGGAGGAAGTCGGATATTAGGTGCTGTTGATCTAAACAACTTAACTCTTTTGGGAGATTTAACAAAAATTCTTTTTGTACTGGACACAAATCTGTCTACCAATGGGAAAGAATCATTGTCTCGGAAATGCTACCAGTATGAAAAATATTATACAGATGAAAAAATAAAAAAGCATAAAAATCATTAAAATATGCAATATAGGGGCTATACTATTGAAATATTATGCATTTATCAAAAATCAAGAAAATATGCAGTTATATGCATAACAAAATCATGTCCAAATAACTGAAAATTCCGTAATTCGTGCACATAATTATAAATAATATGTTCATAATAGTCATTCTCTGCCATTCAGTATCTACTTGTGTTTATTTGTTTTCACATAACTCACAAGAATTCGATAAGCAATTCGTGATCGTTACAGTGTATTAGGATCGTGAAGGTACTGATGCAATAGTCAGACATTAGTCAATTATTATTACGGAAACGCCGTAGTTTCTTACAACAAGGAAGCGAAGGTACAACATCCTAGTATCGAAAACGTAATCCTTTTAAAACGCAAAAGCAGCTAGAAGTTGGTGTTGCCATAACATGGAATTTTACAGGCACAGCTGTCTTGGAATACAATGTTGAGTGCTCATGCTGTAAAAGTGTATTAATCTTACCAAAGGGCCGTGCAGTTATTAAGAGAGCAGCCGTCATAAACAAATGAATATCGGTCTTTAAATTGAAACATTTCCTTTTTACTTTCTTTACTTGTACCTTGTAAGATTTCAACATTTCACAGAATACATTTTTGAGCCCCCTGAATCCAAATTTCTACACAGTCCCAGATCGTTGAAGAAAGAGAAACATCCAGAAGATTTTAATCAGATTATCGTGTTTGCGTTGGGTGAAGGCGCTGCTCATCTGTTTACAGTTCCGACCTTCCGATAACATTGCCATAGAGCAATAATCTGGCCACGTGTAGCTCCTTATGCATACGGTATGCTGTGAATCAAATAACAGTTGAGCTTAATGAGTAACGATTTACTGAGCGACCAGAAAATATCAATACTGTCAGGCCGACGTGTCATTGGTTATAACTAAGGTTGGCGAGAGCTAACCTGTCACTTGACAGCTAACTGATTCACTCACCTGCGAACGAGGCTAGCACTACCTCGTCCAATCTTGTTACAAACACATCGCGCAACGATTAATCGATTGAACGAATTGGATAAATACGCTATCATTGGAGAGCAATAAAGAGGTAGTGATTTACAGAGCGATCAGAAAAAATAATTTCGTTTCTTTCAGGCCGACGTGTCATTGGTTACAACCAAAGCCACAATTTTTGGTACCGCATCGTGTGTAGGAGTGTCAGTTATGCCGTCAGTGTGTTCGCCCAGACAGAGGGGCCAGCTGAACGAAACAGCTCCATGGACACGGTAAGGTGACTAAGCATTGTGGCCATCCAGCCAGTAGCACGAATAGTGCTCTCGTTGGAGAGGGGTAAAGAGAGGGAAAGAACGGGAAACTACGAAGGTATCGCTAAACAATCGTAATACCCTTACATTTTACTACATTCGTTTTCTGTACAAAATATCTTCAAGGTCGATGTGCCGAACCCCTCTGCGACTTTTTATCCTATCCTTGTCTCATTAACATTTTTTGAAGTCTGCCGGTGCTGAATTCATTTTACATTCTTAAATCACAACTCAATATAACCTATTGACCACATGACCTTCTCTGTTCACTATCATTATTTTTATAAAACTACTATACACTACATTTGCTAAAGCTTATGTTTCTACCGACTACGCATTAACTGAGATAAACCTTTGCAGGAATAGTTGCACTGCATATTTCGTTGTAGATGCAAAGGGGATTCAGAAAACCGAATGAATAGTCATACTCCTTGAAATTTCATGCTCCTTCCGTAGCACCGCAGCCCACTAGTGTCCAAGGGGAGTACTCTTTCCTGTGAGCAAGCATCCGCGCTATCTGTCCACACCGCCATACGCCACGAAATCTAGAAGCACGTCTAAAAGATGAAAAGGAAACAGAATCAAGGCAAAATAATGGAAATCCAATGGTATAGATGAGAAACCACCCCAGTATTCGCCTGCCGACCAGGGAATAGCACGGAAAGCCCACAGTGGGCGGTTGACAGAAATCGAACCGGGGCCTCCCGAATGCAAGGCTCACACGTTTTACCGCGTAGCCAACTAAATGTAATATTTGGAATTAAAATAGTAATATTTATATTACCTTCCCTACTACCTGCGTATAGTAAGTAGGGGAAGTTGTTGTTGTTGTAGTGTTTAACGCCCGCTTTTACTACTACGGCACCGCAGGCGGTGACACTGATGATACATGGAATGAAGATGGAGCACCGGTGGAATGAGATGGCGGGGGAAACCGGAGCACCCGGAGAAAACCCGCCCGGACGCCGCTTCGTCCACCACGAATACCACATGCGGGTCCCTGGGATCGAACCCGGGCCGCCTAGGTGGTAGGTGAGCGCGCTAACTAAGTAGGGGAAGTATTGTATTGGACCCAGCATTTCGATGTTGAGATTCCACCGGACATATTTGTTTTGAGGCCCCTGAATTCAAGAAAAGCTGTTCTAGAACAAGGTTCTGTCTGTCCTCTGTGCGTGTGCGTGTCCGTGTCCGCGTCCGTGTCCGCGTCCGCGTCCGTGTCCGTGTCCGTGTCCGTGTCCGCGTCCGCGTCCGTGTCCGTGTCCGCGTCCGCGTCCGCGTCCGCGTCCGCGTCCGCGTGCGTGTCCGCGTCCGCGTCCGTGTCCGTGTCCGTGTCCGTGTGCGTGTCCGCGTCCGGGTCCGTGTCCGTGTCCGCGTCCGCGTCCGCGTCCGCGTCCGCGTCCGTGTCCGTGTCCGCGTCCGTGTCCGTGTCCGCGTCCGTGTCCGTGTCCGTGTCCGTGTCCGTGTCCGCGTCCGCGTCCGCGTCCGTGTCCGTGTCCGTGTCCGTGTCCGTGTCCGCGTCCGTGTCCGTGTCCGCGTCCGTGTCCGTGTCCGTGTCCGTGTCCGTGTCCGCGTCCGCGTCCGCGTCCGCGTCCGTGTCCGTGTCCGCGTCCGTGTCCGTGTCCGCGTCCGTGTCCGTGTCCGTGTCCGTGTCCGTGTCCGCGTCCGTGTGCGTGTCCGCGTCCGTGTCCGTGTCCGCGTCCGTGTCCGTGTCCGTGTCCGTGTCCGCGTCCGCGTCCGTGTCCGTGTCCGTGTCCGTGTCCGTGTCCGTGTCCGTGTCCGCGTCCGTGTGCGTGTCCGTGTCCGTGTCCGTGTCCGTGTCCGTGTCCGCGTCCGTGTCCGTGTCCGTGTCCGTGTCCGTGTCCGCGTCCGCGTGCGTGTCCGTGTCCGCGTCCGCGTCCGCGTCCGTGTCCGCGTCCGCGTCCGTGTCCGCGTCCGCGTCCGTGTCCGTGTCCGCGTCCGCGTCCGTGTCCGTGTCCGTGTCCGCGTCCGTGTCCGTGTCCGCGTCCGTGTCCGTGTCCGCGTCCGTGTGCGTGTCCGCGTCCGCGTCCGCGTCCGTGTCCGCGTCCGTGTCCGCGTCCGTGTCCGTGTCCGTGTCCGTGTCCGTGTCCGTGTCCGCGTCCGCGTCCGCGTCCGCGTCCGCGTCCGTGTCCGTGTCCGTGTCCGTGTCCGCGTCCGCGTCCGTGTCCGCGTCCGCGTCCGTGTCCGTGTCCGTGTCCGTGTCCGAGTCCGTGTCCGTGTCCGTGTCCGTGTCCGTGTCCGTGTCCGCGTCCGTGTCCGTGTCCGTGTCCGTGTCCGTGCCCGGGAACTGCATGACTCAAAAACGAAAAGTCTGTTAAAAGCCAAAGTTGGTATTTAAGTTTAATATTTTTCAAGGATGTGACACGAAGATTTTTAAAAAAAAAAAATCTTTCAGCCTAAACTACCCTTTACATGGAAAATGTGTCGAAAATTTTGGTTTCCTCAAAAATGGTTCTAACGATTTTTTTATTAAAATATCATATTTCAAGACATTTTTATAGCAAATGAAATGATATTTTAAAATTTCTGGCTATAGCCCATGTAGTCCTGTTTACTTTTCATCACTTTCGCATAACTGGTAGACCGTGAGTGCGTGGGTTTCAAGGGCCCGTCGACTACGAGGCCATTTGGGCTTGGGTAAATCGTAAAGACAGACCAAATCTTAATATACAAAAAATGTCCATCTTGTTAAAACACATAACTTATGTCCAAATGCTGTTTTGTGCAGAGAACCATTTTGGAGATATTCCTTATTTGTGTGAGTTCTGCAATACGCTTTTCTCAAATGGAAGGTCGTTATTCACTTCTTTACTTTCTCTACTATGTATAGTAAGTAGAGGAAGCACCTGCCAAAAATTCGATGTCGAAATTTCACCGGAAATATATGTTTTGAGATCCCCTTAATCCAAAAAAGGCATTTTTAGGAAAAGGTCCACGTGTGTGTGTGTGCGTGTATGTGTGTGTCTGTGTGTCTGTAAACAGCATAACTCTAAATCACAAAGTCGGTTAAAAGCCAAATTGGTATTGAAGTTTAAGATCTTTCAAGTATGCGACACGAAGATCCCTTAACTACCCCTTTACGTGGAAAATGACTTGAAAAGTTTGATATTCTCCAAAATGGCTAATGATTTTGATTAAAATGTCACATGTTTTAAGATATTTTTATGGAAAATCAAATGTATATTTTGAATTTTCTGGCTACAGCCCATGTAGTCCTATTTACTCTTGATGACTTTTCCATAACAGGTAAACCGTAAACCAAATCTTACTATACAAATTACATATGCATATCTCGTTCAAACGCACACGTTAGGTCCAAATGCATTTTGTTGTCGAGTGAATAATTTCGGAAATATTCCTTGTTATTTGTGAGTTTTGCAATACTTAAACTTTTCTCAAATTGAAGATCATTATTCACCTTTTTTATCTCTTGGCCGTGCAAAGAGAACGGAATGAATGTTTATCTTAGCTAACACGAAGAAGATAGAGGAATAAAAGTTTGTAAGAATAATTAGTACAAGAGTACAGAAAGTCATGTGAGTGCAATACATCAGATATTTTTTTTTACCCAAAATGTTCAAAATAAATTCCGACATAAAACAACAAATATAAAAGGTAAGAGTTCTATGAACTTTTCTCGTACTTTTGTTGCCAAGTGCTTTCTGCACATTTATCGTTTCCCGAGTCATCACTTGCACTGGACAAGTCATGGGCGTAAAGATGACGCAATGTATGTATCAGGAAAAGGCAACCTGCAACACATCGAGTGCTACTTTTTAGGCCAGGAATGCTGAGCATGCAATTTGCAGTAACGCAACATAAGGTTTTAATTTGCATCTTCCACAATAGCACTCCACGTGGAAACCGGTTCTTAACTTAATAAGTATACTAAGCAACAACCACAAATTCCGAAGATATGTAGCCTTTTGTATAGAGAAGCTAATATAGCCACTGGGAAGTACAATTTGTTTTATTTATTGTCCATGTGCATAGCAGCCAATAATTTCGGTTATTTATGTTGCTACAGTGTTGTATGAAAAACAAGTAGCTGTTGAAATCGCTCAGATTAACTAGAACCTTCAAAGAAGGCAAATCAACATTGCTACCGGGAAATTCAATGTGCTTTATTTATTGTACGAGTGCATTCCAACCCATAATTTTGTTTATGTTGTTAGAGCTAAACAAGAGCAAAATTCGGATGTTTTGGAACGTATAACAAACAAAATAGCCAGGTAAAAACAAAAACAATAAAAACATAAGAAAAGCGCACAGTGACGTTAAATAATAGGACATTATAAAGTTTAAAAGGTCATAATTTTAATGTAACCAATAACCAGTATTTGGTTTAAAAATGATACAATTTATAATTTTCATTTTCTCTGCTACGTATAGTAAGGAATTATTGTATCCGACCCAAAAATTCGATGTCGAGATTTCACCGGAAATACATATATGTATTGATGACCCCTGAATCAAAAAAAAAACTTTTCAAAAAAAGCTCCATGTTCGTGTGTGTCTGTCTGTGAACAACATAATTCAAAAACGAAAAATCAGTTAAAAACCAAAGGCGGTATTTAAGTTTAATATCCTTCAGGGGTGCGACACGAAGATTTTGAAGAAAATTCCTCCACCCTAAACTGTTCTTTACATGCAGGTAAAATTTTTCGAAAATTTTTATTTTCTCAATTATTAAAATGCTATATGTTTAAGATGTTTTTACCGGTAAACCGTAAAAGATAGACGTTAACATGACCTTGCTAAATCTCCCTTACGAGTGGTTAGACCATTCGCTTCTCACCAAAGCGACCGGGGTTCGATCCCAAGCAAACGCATGTGGGATTCGTGATGGACGAAGCGGCGCTGGGTCGGGTTTCCTCCGCCATCTTATTCCACCGGTGCTCCATCTTCATTCCATGTATCATCAGTGTCACCGCCTGCGGTGCCGTATGTAGTAAAAGCGGGTGTTAAACACTACACAAAAAAATCTCTCTCAGAAATTAAACTTTGCATGACATTTGAACATTAAATGGTGACTATATTGATTCGAATTAAGGTAGACATGCATTTCAATATTGTTTACAGAATGTTTGTACGACATTTAGTGATATAATAAATCATTTATACCAATTCGCCAAGAAGCCAAATGGCTCCAAATATTCGACCCATTTTTTTTTTCGGCGAAACAGTTCTTTATTCACAATAATTGTATTGGACATGTTTGTTACACTCGTCATAAAGAATCCCTGGTTAATGTGTGGCCGAAGCAATACCTTCCAGCCTGTATACTATTAGGTATAATAATATATAATAATACATATAAATTTTGCTGTTAGAGAATGCTGTATAATTGTAACATATCAAATATTTTTATGAGAAACAAATATCCATTGGATCAACTGCAATGTTAATACAGTGTAATTGTATATTAGACTGAATATAATAATATTAACCATGCCTAAGCCATATTGTCAGAGGCTGGAGATCAAATGTTTTCTTGCACAATGACTTGAAGACATGAAGATAAAAAAGATGGAAATTTGTTTTTCTTCCACACTAGCCGTGTGGATAATGTTTTATTGTGATAAGCATAGACATACAGACTGTACGAAGCTTCTACAATACACAATTTAATCAAAATGTGTAGAATTGGTGCTCTTATGGCTGACACAAAATTTAAAGGCGGTTAGCAGGAGAAGCTTATCAACGTAAAATCAGATCAGAGGCTTGCCAAGACTTGCTAAGTAGTGCAGTTAAACATGCTGTGAGATAAAAGAGATAAATATCATTTGTGCCCACAAAATTTATTTGCACAACAGAAAAGATAATAATAGTAATCTCAGCCGGCATTAAATTTTGTGTCTACCACAGTTTTCATGCTTTAAACTTGATCGTCCAAATTATGCTGTGTTAAAATAGCATAATGGTCATGTAAATTACAAATGAAGAATATTTACTTCTTTATGGTATACTTTGTATATAACACAAATATTCTAAACCAATGTATAATTGCGTATACACAGGTATACGCATCATAATTTCTAAACCTTTTCACAATGACTCCTTCCATTTGTGTGCATAAAAATAAAGAATTAATCTACAATGTAAACCTATCGACTGAAAATAGTACGTGTACTAAAATACTATGAAGTTGCCCTAAATATTTCCCAGTACATTAAATTATTACCTAAACATTTTTTAAAATAATCTGGGCACTTTATTTCTATCCTTTCTTGAAAACAGTACATTATCAACAAAGGAATACTTTTGAATAAATTAAGAAAACTTGCACTATTTCCATTGTGAATATTTACAACCTGGAGTGAGTTTTCTAAACAAAAGAGAACAATTGCTCAGTCTGTTAGAAAAGGTGTGTGATTGTGTCATAGTTCACGATAACTTCACAAGAATAAGAATATTTTTCATGGACACATAGCCCCAATGCTTAACAGCGCTAGGGTTATAAAACATGCTGTGAAGGATTTCCTTTCACAATTTGTATAGGGAAAATTACACAATTTTTATGTTTTAGTCTTCGGGTTGCAGATAGCACCATAACATCAGAGCAAAGTACATGGCTATCAAAGGGGATATTGACATTCAAACGTGTTGTGTCAAAGCTTGTCTCAGGCACCTGAATCTGTCTCAAACAAAATGAAATCAAAGTATTGCCAAAAATACATTACGCTCATGTGTTAATAAATATCTCAAGTCAAAATTTTTCATGCACTATGACGCTTATTCGTCTTCAAATATAAGTTGTCAGCCTGTGCCATTTTGTAATTCCATTCAAGAAGTTCTGAGATTACCTGAGAATACCCGTTTGAGTTTTCATCCCGTTTAGCATCTGATAATCGCTTTGGAAAAAAAAAAAGTGTCTAGAAGAGTATCTTTGGAAAATATGATTTTAAACATAAACTAAAACACATTAAACGTCGAAAACATTCAATTCTAATAATGCGCAGTCAAAGATTTAAAAGAGAGCAAATGTTAATTTCGTATTGTGACAGCGGGCGCGACGCACAAACAAAGGACGGCCGGGGCCAAGCTACTTCACACCACATACGAGGCGCGGCGCATATCAAAGGCCGTCATTTTTTTTTCTTTTCTTTTTTTTTATTATTATTTTTTTTTTTTTTTTTTTTTTTTTTTTTTTTTTTTTTTGCTTTTTTTATGAAAACCTTAACTTTAAGTTTAACCTGTTATTTTTTTTTTTTTTAGGTGACACATGGTCATTTATTTTCATAACAGATACTCAAAGTTAGCTTTTTTTTATTTTTTATTTTATTTTATTTTTTTTTTATTTTTTTATTTTTTTTATGTATATATTATTTTGATTATAGTTGCATTGTCGTATTTAAAGTGCAAGGCGTGTTATGTACGGCTGCATTGATTTGCTAAGACCAGAAGTTATCAGTTGCCAGCGTGCCTGTCTCAGAAAACTGACCCAATCCTTCCTCTGCGCCACTGGGCCATTATTCTGTTTAAGGATCCAGTACATTGTTCCCATTACCAGCCAAACTACACAGCGTTGGAGTGCAGTATTCTGAAAATGAAATTCCAAACGCTGGAGCTTCTCAAGGCATGGTGGAGCTTGCGGTGGGCACCATTTGGCGACGTAGGTCCTGAGCTCTACCCAGATGACTTCAACCTGCTTACAGGAAGCAATCCGGTGGTCCAGTGTGTCGACGGCGGCACAAGATGGACATTGGTTTGACTGTGCCCTTCCATGTCGCCAGAGTTTATCCGCTGTCGGTATAGTCTCATTTAATACTTCATAGGTGGTTTCCTGCCAATCACTGGGCACATGTTTACAAAATAAATTCTGCCAGATCACTTTCCACTCCCTGGTATATTTCTCTGCCACTCTGGGCACCAGATGAACTGTCGTGAGCATACGGTAGTGGTTCCGGGTGCATTCGAAGGCCGTAATGTCATCGTTGTTGTCCAGAATTCGTTTTAGGTGAAGGACAGTGGGTTTAAATCCGTTGAGTGCCACCTGAGGGTTATGCAGCTGTTCCTTCCAGAAATTTTGGTCAATGGATGAGCCAGATCCGCGCAATGATTTTGTGGCGGTTTTCCCCAATAAGGCCATGCATTTCTTGGCAATGTCCACTAAGCCGCAACCACCTTTGGACGGAGGCAAACGTAGTTGAGGCCGGCTCACCTTATATGCTTTTCCAGTCCACAAAAAGTAACCAAGGAGTTGTTCCAATTTCTGTGCGTCACGTTTTGCAATCGGCAGAATCTGTGCCACATACCAAATTTTGCTTAGACCATAAGTATGCAGGTACCAGATGCGTTGTAGCAAATTCAGGTTCCGGATCCTCTCCATGGATAAGGAATGGCGTAAACTATTAATTTTTTCCCTCCAGTTAACTGCAATTGTATCTTCTATATTTGCCACAAAGCATATTCCAAGTATCCTTGTAGTAGTCACACATTGCATCCCCAAGGTCTGTGGCGGTTCCGGCCAATTTCCTAATATTAGGATCTCCGATTTCTCAGCATTTAACACTGCACCGGACATCGTTGTGTACTGCTCCAATCCCTGTTGCATGGTCGTCATGTCTTCATTATCTGCAGCCACCACAGTCACATCATCAGCATAGGCTGTAAGTGTGAACCGTTCATTGTATACACTGACTCCTCGCATGGTTTGGTGCAACCTCTGGAGTAAAGGATTCAATGCCAATGAAAACAATCCCATTGACAGCGGGCAGCCTTGACGTACTGATCGTTGTATTCGTACCGGCCTGGAAAACCATCCGTTCCATAAGACTCGAGACTGTGCCGTGCCGTAGAGTCCCTGAATAAGGTTGATTACCGGCACTGGAAATTTCGCAGCCGTTAAGCAGTTCCACAGATACGAATGGCGCACTCTATCAAAAGCCTGTTGAAAGTCGAGATTGATCAAAGCCACCGCTTTATTTTCTCTGCGTAGATGGATCAGCGCGTCACGCAGTTCCGCCAATGTGACAATAATGTTCTTTTTCGATATTGCCGCTTGGTTACAATGCATGATTTCTGCATATGCTCCTTTTAATCGGTTAGCCAGAACTTTCGCAAATAACTTATAATCGGCGTTTAGCAGCGTTATTGGACGATAGTCCTTCATGGTGGCGGTTTTCTGTTTCTTCGGCACCAGGGTGATAACACCATCCGCGAAGGTTGCGGGAAACACTGCTGTCTCCCATAGTTCCGCATATACTTCCATCACTTCGTTCTTGATTATTGGCCAGAACTTTCTATGGAATTCATAGGTGAGCCCATCAGGACCTGGTGATGTGTGTCGACTGGCTTGTTCAATGGCGACCAACACCTCCCGCTCCGTGATAGGGCTGGTAAGTATTTTTGCGGATTCCTGGGTGATGCCGGTGTCAAACAGTTCATGTTCCATACGCCTATAAGGGGTGTCTGCTTCTGGCGCTTCTTGAAATAAAGCCTGAAAGTGATCCGCTATAAGCTGGAGCTGGGCGCGCGTTCCAACATGGGCAGTTCCAGTGTGCGCGTCCCGTATTGTTTGAGGATATCTTCCATGTCCCTTCTGCCGCTCCTTTGCGAAATAATAAAATGAGTTCTGTTCCGCTTCATGCATGGATTTCACTTTGGCTCGAACTTTATGTCCTTCCAACTGGTGTAAGTGTTTTAATTTGATGATTTCTTTTACTTTTTTTATCTCCGTCTGCACCTCATAGCCCTCCCTTTGCTTAAGATGCAGCCCCCACAGCGCCTCATTGTAAAAATGTAGTAGCTGCTTCTTGGCCTGTGCCCTCACAATACCCATGGATTTAAATAGGGAGCGAATCGCTGGTTTTGCCGTGTTCACCCACCAAAAACTCTTCCGAGTTGAACTTCTAAAGGCCGACTGTAACTGAAGCCATTTGATTTGAAATTGTTCCCTAATGTCTGTGTCCTCCAGCATAGAATTATTGAGTTTCCAGTAGCCACGGCCGGCCGTCTCAAGCCTTATTTCATTTATTTGCAATTGACATAGCACTGCATGATGGTCACTAAAAACCACCGGAATGACCCAAATTCGATGGACATTTGGAGCCATTCCGGGAGATAGATACTGTCGGTCGATGCGTGAGGCAGAAGTGTTGCGGATGAAAGTGAATTCCACTTCGTTCCCATGCTTGATCTCCCATGCGTCAAGCAGTTGCAGCTGTGACACTAGGTGTTGTAGCATGATGCTAAAATTCGTAGCGCCTTTTTGGTCCTTCGCCTGCAACGTGCAATTGAAGTCGCCTGCTAGCAGAAGTTCCTTGCCTTGTCGCAAATGCGGGGTTACATCGGTTTGGAAGAAACGCTCTCTCGCTTGTCTATTCTGTGACCCAGCTGGAGCATATATGTTAACCAGGACGGTCTCTTCCAAAGTAGCGGAGAGGACCCGTCCGTCGGGATCCATCTGAAAATTCTGCAGGGGAAGTCCCTTCCTGTACACTATTGCCGTTCCTCTGCCGTTCAAACCTAGGTTAACTTTATAGTCGTAATTGTAAAGAGCATCCAAGTTGTAAGTATTTACTTCTTGGAGAAAGCATATGTCAATGTTGTTCACCTGGAGGAAACTATTGAGCAGTTTTTGGGTTACTAGATTTCTGCACCCATTCACATTCACTGTTGCCACCGTTCGTAGATAGATCATTATGAAAGCGACTGTCGCAAAGATAGTGTAACTCGGGCGTCTACGTCCTTGGCCTCGTGCATTGCTGCTAGTGTGCTACTGTTCGGTCTCTGGATGTCTAGCTGGGGTTATCTGTGCCGGAGGGATTCCCTTAAGCCTTGGGTCACATAAGGACACCTGGGGCTTCCGTGTCACCTGAAGTAGGATCGGCGACTCAGCTTCTGTAGCCCTCGCATCAGGTTGACAGGGATGGGATCCACCAGCCATCTCTGCACGCCGATAAATTGCGACTGCTTCAGCTGACCTTGGTTGGTCCTCTTGGGATCTGTGTGGCCGTTCAATTACTTGCGGTCGAGTATCACTCGCAGATGGTCGTGCCGCTACGGTGGTACCGGGGGTGTCCTCCCGGTAATGGGAGTCTGCTCCTATCTCCACCGCTGGGCACCTCACACTTTGTTGTAACTGTGCTGCTTCGTAATCACTCTGGGGGTTGTTTCCCGCGTCCCTCCTTGCAGGTTGAACCTCACAGGTGTTCCTGTCACCTCCCTCCTCCAGGATACTGCTGCCAATCAATGCTGAGGCAGGCTCTTGCGTCAGTACTCCAGCCGTATCTGCTGTATCTGTGGACGGGACTTGCAATAGACGTGCCTCCTCATGGGCTTCTTCCACAACTTCCTCCAGCTCCATTTGGTTATTCCAGGATGGATCTTCCTTCTGGGCTTTGCTTGTCTTCGCCCGCTTGGCCCGTTTCTTCTCGGTCGGGCGTTTCTCTTCTGCTGCAACTGTCTCCGTTACAAGTGGACCCACCTCGGGTGGTATTATCTCCTCCGGATTGGCCAGATGTACTCGTTTCCCTGTGGTATCTCGAACTATGGAGGCATACTCCCTTTGCGGTGCAGACCTTGCTGCTTCCTGTTGACTGTCATTCACCAGGGACGTTTGCCTGTTTTCATCCGTAGGATGCGCTCCCTCACTCTGCGTGTCCACTACCACCTTCGTCGGTTCTGTTTCGTTTCTCCGTCCAGTCGCCACTGGGCGTGTTGCGGTCGGACGGTGGGGGCAAAATTCCTTTAGATGTGCCGTGCTACTGCAGACGTAGCAGGATCTGGGTTGGCCGGCGTAGGACACCGATAATTTGTAGCTGCCAATGATGATAAAACTAGGGATGTTCGTCTTCAGTTGCATCTTTACCGCTCGTACCCCATTAAACACCGGGACGCGATATTGTCGGCTCCATTGTTCCTTCCGGACGTCATATACCGTTCCGTAACGCTGCAACGCTGCTTTTAAGACCTCTGCCGGGAGCTCTGGGGGTACATCAAACACTCGGACATTGACAGCATTACCGGTCACGTGTTCGATAAGCACTTTAGTCATCTCACCATTCATATATGTGAAAGGTGTTTCCGCCGAGAAGTTATTGAGGGTTTTCTCCAGCAAGAGTGCTGATATTAATTTAACATAAATTGCCCGTTCACTTGCAATTAACTGTATTGTATCCACTTGTTCCGCATTTAACCGTAATGTATCTGCTATGAAATCATGCACTTCATATGCCGACGGTCGCGTTGCACTTAAAGCAAACTTGATCCTGAGGGTATTTTTCCTCGCGTACATTTCCATTTCTTTTCACTGTTAAATTTAGCTGAAATACTCACTTTAAATTCCTACACTTGGTGATCGATAATATCACTCACAGTGTGGTATATGTCTTTCTTGCGCTCACTCACTATCAGGCCACACACACGCAGTAGACAAAACAACCGGTTCTCCTGGTACGTCCGCTCTGTCCCAGCGCACTGGCTTGACTGTCATGGTCAAGCTTCCCCACGCCACTCACGCTAGCAAACAATCAGCGCCACAATCAAAAGGGGTTTCTTGCAGATGATTCGCGAAGCGTCTGGTGGTCGACATTGAAGTTCGCGGAAGGTCCGGGTTGCATCATCCCCGCTATATAAGGATGAGAAAAAATAGCAGAGTTACAGACATGAGTCGGTCAGTGTGTCCGTAAGTGCGAGACAGCTCTGTGTGTGTGTGTGTGTGTGTGTGTGTGTGTGTGTGTGTGTGTGTGTGTGTGTGTGTGTGTGTGTGTGTGTGTGTGTGTGTGGTACTGTCGTGAAGGGTGCGTCGAATGATAGTATTGTCGGAGTTAATTTTTAAGAGACAGAGAACGTGAAGAGAGACGGTGAAAGGAGTGAATCAACGCTACAAGAAGAGAGTAGTTGTGAATTGTAATATCACGAAAGACTAAAAACTGTGCTAACATCAGTAGAAGAGAACTGTGTATTTGTGATACAATTTTGGAGGGAAAATGAACTGATAGAAAAATAACTGGGCTGATTTTGTCGTTTTGTCACAGTATTATAAAATACAACTGTGAGAAATCTATACAAAAGAGATCACAGAATCAGTCATAATATTAATGAGACCGATGGACGGGTGCTTTATTATATAAAGTAGGCTTCCAGTAGCCAGAATCGTACCTCTAGCACAGATATTTCTATTTGATACACTTGGAAGAAATCTTCTCTAAGAGTGATGCTTAAGTGTTTACGTAAAATAAAGATCGTACAATGATGTTAATAAAATTTATTTATATTTCTACCCATTTCTATCATCTTACTCTAATACAAATCAACAATTTGCTTCTGTTTGAAATAAAATATTGTTTATCGATGGTCTTTAGTAGAGCATCTGTTAAAGAAGGCCGCATATGCATGCATTTTTGTAGACAAGGTTTCTCCTATGAAGGAAATTAAAGATGCTACATATCCAAGTAACAACAGATAAAACGCAGATTGGAAATGCTCTAGTGAAAGGGGTTCATATTCACCCATGGGTAGAGTGAAATCCCTGGATGCTGAAAGGATAGCCAAATATTTGAGATCCCGCCACCATTGATCTATTAGCCCAGCACCCAGAATCCTCAGAATTATACTGCTAATGCGGCTGAACGCTGCATGGCCTTTTCTTAAATACATCGGTATATATTGGTTAGCAAACTTCTCATTAAGGTGACAGAATAGAGGATTCCCGTTTGAGTCCACATAGCGTACGGCCGCCAAGTAATCAATGCTGGTGGTAGAGTGCATGACAGCGGGATATGAATCGTATGCCAGAGTACGGATACAAGCCTCCAGATCGTCGCAGTACACCGTTCGGAAATATCGCGGATCCAAGAGATCCGGAAGTACGGATTCAATAGAGTGATCGTGTCCATAATGAAGACCAGATTCAAGCAGCTCGTGTTCTGTGGTTATTTGTTTCTGCAAACCAGGATCCACCATGAAGCTCGTAAGAAAAGCCTGGTAAACCGTGTTAATAGCGAAACTGTACGCTACCCATAAGAAGAACACTGTCCTGATCACCACCCTATTGGGGATGTCTTCCATGGCTCCAACTCCAAGAATTACAGCCCAAAGATTTAAAAAGCACTTAACCAACTCAACATATGTGTGGGGCTCTCCTGGTTTTGTAAAATGTCTAAAGCTGTTACGAACTAGAACCCAAACGGTCAGTGAAAAAATTATGTAGGAGAAAACGAATACAAGCCAAAGATGGAGTTTGAAAATCCGAGAAAGACTGGCCCATCTAGGGTAAGGTTTAGCACATGGCACATACCAACGAACTCCGTCAATAATATGTGGTGCAGGACATTCAAGCTCGTTATTTAAGTGACATCGATAAAATATACCTCCAAAGGCAATGTCAGCATTTCCTCTGAGCAGTTCACCTATTACACCCGTCCACGAACCATTGGGAAGCATCAGTCCCCACTTTCCCCCGTCTGCAGGGGGTTGCCGAAAGATTACGGACATGTTGATAGCATCCGCAATCACATTTATTACTCTGACCTCGAGACCATCCTCATAAAACTCTTCTTCCTCCTTCGGCTGCACTATTCCCCTTTTTATAACAAAAGGTTCGTCTTCAAAGGTTGTAATGTACACAGCACAACGGTTGAAATCAGTTGGTGTTTTGTGTTTATACAGTTCAGAACCATTGAACAAAAATTGTTCTTTAGACACAATCCATTTATCTGTAAGCTGAAGATCAACAGCATTCCCGCAGTTACTTGACGAACTGTAGGGGAACCATTCATAAACGTCGATCACAGGATTGTCACCGCATTTAGGCACGAGCACCAACACATTCATAACGTTACTGCGCCACATTTCTTTGAAAACGTCGGCCACGTACTGTTGGTGCCCTACAGCTACAACGAATTTGGCTCTAGGATTCCACCCAGGATTCCTCTTGATTTGTGTTAACTGCCTAGCAACTTCTGATATTCCATTAAATGCTAGAAGTATATAAGCTCCATGTTTCTGTCTAGGTTGATCTTTTGTATACACAAAGGGTTGATCGAGGGACATTATGAGAACCTGCCAGATGTTTCTACTAAATACATAATCTACTAGCGATTCCCAGATATTGTCCTCAATTTCAAGACAAATTTCGTTCTTTGCAGAGACGTTGTTACTAGCAATGTTCTTTCCAGCAGAGTCCATGGTCACAGCAGAATTAAATAACACCAAAAGATTTTCTGATGAGAAATGACTTGAACATATATTCTGTAAGCAACTCGAGATACGTAGGTCCTGGGCACAACAGCCATGGTACAGTGCTGTACCTGATAGAATTAGAACCGCTAGCTTAAGAATATACGTCATAGTTCTGTCTAGGGCAGCACACCTCGCTATACCCTAACAAAACCTCAGTTTGTTTACACACATGGAGAAAACAAATGTGCAGTGGACACTTTGGTCTTGGGGACATCAGCTACGGGCTTATCAAGTATTCCTTTTGAATAAGTCCACAGTGTTACGCTTGACATGAAGATAAAGAGATTGGTTTAACTATTTATATACTGCTTTCTCCAGAGATTGTGTGTTCATGGGAATCAAGGAGAATATGAAAGTAAACATAGATAATTCACTAGAGAAGCACTTCAAAGGCAATTACTTCTTTTTTACCCCTTTGTAAAAAGGTATTACCTGTTGCATTCTCAGAAACAACGGCATGGCCCTGTTAGGAAATTAGGTTCATTAACTTAGCCTAAGTATTAGGTACGTCCCTATGCGAAATATGTAGGTTTTCTTTATTCTTACTGTCTTCTGATAAGTTATCTCTTCATAACATACGAATGTCATCCCAACAAAATTATGTGATTTACTGCGGATGTGTAAGATTGAGTTGTCGAACGAACCAAATATTATGGATGTTTGATTCAATAACGCTAATAATAGCACTCTAAATGCCTTGTAGTTTGCGCCTGAAAGGGAAAGTGGCGGTTACACTTTAACTGCCATGAGCCTCATTTGGGAATCAATAATGTATTTCATTGATACCTTTGTTGATTATTTCACCCAAAAACCTAATACAGTTATATTCTTTGATCCTTATACATTACATTCACCTTATGGCTTTTTGTTAGTAGTTGTTTATGTGGTGGTTAATCAGTTACAGGTAAATCATCATTGCAAATTTTTCTGCAGATTATTGTGTAAGTGTTCATAATGGAGTTAAATTGCCCATATAGTTGAAAAAGTACCAAACATATATCCACATACACGTTTAGAATTAGAACCGTGCATTTAGGCATTTATAGTAATTAAAATAATTACGAGAAAAAAAAGGACAACAAAATGCAAAACACTAAGGTAAATTTAAAAACGATATTATATATTTTAAAGAGAAAGTATTTGTAATGCATATATTTAATATTCAATACTTGATTTAAAAATAACACAACGTATGCCCTTCTAATGTTGCACATTACCACAATGTATGGCTGTAATTCGTATTAGACTTGCATCATATAGACTTCACGTATCTAATGAAAACTGACGTTCCACTACATGAAGTGATGGCTGTTGGAAGTAACCTAATTTTGTCCCTCTTAGAAGCGAGAACAGATTTTGCTTTGTTAACACGGGTTGAGTCGATAAAAGCTCTTCTTTTTATTGTAATTAGCTATCTTTTCATATATCTTATCAATAATTGTTCCACAGTTAAAAGCATATGGGCACCAAATTAACTGTGAAGTTCACTTTTAAATTATTTACTGAAGTTGGGCATTGCAACTAAATGACAATATGTATGCTTGCACGCGATAACAACTGACAATCACTATTCCTACAACACTTCCTGATACTGGGGACATCACTTTCAAAGAAAAATGCCAAACTCTTAGCAGTAGAAAACTAAAAAGTTGGTCACATTCAAATGTACACGGAAGTGTCTATCGTCTAGACTTTCTGGGTGTAATAGAAAAATTGAAAATAAACTGAACAAGTTTAAGTTAATTTAAACATGGCAAAAGTTGTTATGCAATTCAGACAACTAGACCTCAAAAATCTAAAATAAGCAAAAGGAAATCTTCTTTCACTTTCAAATACATGTAGCTCAGATTACACCTAAACAGCTTTTGATTTATTACCACCCAGTAAAAGGGTATTTTGTCTAACATCTGGGCTGTAGTCATGATAATTGTATCTTTATACCGAAATCAATTATTTTTACAGATCCAATTTTAGAATCACAACAGAAGGGATGTGTTAACGATTATTTCACTTTTCGTATGATTATTAAAATGTCACATGTTGCTCTGATATTGTAGCTTTTAAACTATAACACACTGAAATTAATATACACATTCCTGAAGGAAAAATCTAAATAACTGTTCTTGACGAACGGAGCACAGGTTCTTGTCGTTGCTCAAAATGTTGAAAATAATGGATATTTCAGCACCTTTTCCTATTAATGGACTATCTTGTCGAATTTTCAAAACGGTGACAAAACATTCACGTATGTAAACGGATATTCAATGACAATGCAAGGTCAGACGATTGGGTTTTAAAAAATCAACTATTCCACCAAGTGGACCGAAACAAATTTTCGGATTATCCTATAAGTATGTTGGAGGGGTTATCGGTGGGTGGATTGCTGGAAAACATGAGGAGCACTGCGAGTAAATTGGACACAGGTACTCAAAAATGACAATCACTGATCTAGACCAGGGCCTCTCATACCAGGTGCAATCCAAAACACAGTGGTTCCTATCACTGTGCATCGTGGCAACTCGGTTAAGCTCGGCTCCACCCGTACACTGCAGAGCGAAGGAGCCTTTCTTATAATAAGTTGCTTATCAGTGAAATAGATATGTGCAATACAGATACCTAATTATAGAGCAACTTGCTCCAAAGAAAGCAAAGAAAGCCGAAAGTCAATTTAAATCAGAGTGGGAACCTTATTATTTTGAAAGTCTTGACGATGGAGCCAAATGCCTCATCTGCGGTACAATAATTATGTGAAAAAACCCGGTTCAAAGACTCTACAACAGAGTACACCCAGAAGCATATGGTTAAATGATAGGGAGGAAGAATTAAAGAAGTTGCTATATCTCGCAGAAAAGTATTCTTTATCCCAAAACGAGAATTGCACCAGTGTTTTTAGATCATTAAAACAAAAGACCAGATTTGTTACTAAAAACAAATTAACCAGTTTAACACAGCACAATTGATGAAGAAACGGTGCTGAAAATGAGGAAGAGGGAGACGGCAAAGCGGGAGAGAAGCGTAGTGAGTGGAAATTTGCACCGAGGTCAACTTTTCATGATCTTACACCGTGCAGTGCATTTGGTGCATGCACCCTGAGAGGCGCTGATCTAGACAATGGCAGGACTCGTGAACTGCTTTCCAGCTTCGTTGAATGAGAACAACGCCAGTTGCTCAAGGAGCACTTATACAAGATGTGCAAAGAAGTTAATCTAACTTGTGTGATATACCAAAAGGCAAATGAAAAATGTAAAAAGGGTATAGATGAAACGGCAATAAATTTGTTGTGTGACTACGAGACACTTGCAGCTCGCAGGATTAAACACTTTATTCGAGATTTTATGCAATTGCACGAATAAATTTGGTAAGAAAATTAGCCTGCTAAATTAACCATGCGGCATTCTGATAGACTAGAAAATAAAGCGTTCACAATGGATCAGCGATGGTCGAAGTACTTAGGGCTTCTGCAGTCCACCCCTCTTAAATTTAACACAACATTCACTTAAGCTGCACATTCCGCAAACATTTAACACACTTCTATACACTAAACAAAAAACTTGCAATTACTATTTCATTCACTTATTGCGAGATTTCTTAGATGTTTTCTTAAAGAGAGGAATGAAGGGAGTAACTTCCCAAACAAATAGTATTGTTGCAATAAAATACCCTATAAACAGAGCGCAGAAAGCAGACTGAAAGTGTTCCAAGCTAGACGGTGCATTCTCTTCTGATAATTTCACATTTTTCAATGCCTGAAGTACAGCAAGATGTTGAAATTCCCTCTTCCACTGGTGCAGAAATCCACCTTCCACAACACGAGAGATGATGGAGTTATACATTCCCAATAAGGGACAGCCCGCTTGAACCGTCATTGAGATATATTGACTGGAATACCTCTCTTTCATTGTACAGATCATCAGCTCACCGCGTTGGTTCACATACCTCGACACTACAGCAAACCACCCAGAAAGATACGAACACAGCACTGCAAAGTCTCTATAAACGGCCACACGATACAGCGCATCTGCCAAATCTCGACAAAGTTGCAGTCGATTGTAACGTCTGTCGGAGAGTTCCAGTAACACTGTACGCAGAGTTATAGGTGCTCCGTACATTAATCCCGAACTCAAGAGTTCCTCTGTTGTGGTAGGCTCATATTCTTCCACTCCCTTTATGAGAAATGTGGTGAGAAATGCTTCATATATTGTAATCATGGCAAAACAGTGCACCATCCATGCAACAACTATTATCCTGACAGGAGAAGACCTTGAAAGTTTGCCAAACATTGCTGTTCCAACGACGATCGCCCAGAGATTAAGGAAGCAGTTTGACAGAGATGCCTTGAATGGTTGGTGATATTTATGATCAAGTGACCAAATCAGAAACGATGCAGATATGTAAAGAATAGTGAATGCAAACCAAACCTCATAATGGAAAACGCGTAACACTGCAGTCGAACTGGGTAACATGCCTGGACATGGAGTGAACCATCGCACTTCATCTTGCAGATATGGCACGCTGCTCTCGATGGCCTTATTCAAATGAATCATAATAAATACGCCACTCATAGCTGCTTCTGATTCCCCTCTGGAAACTTCCCCTAGTACTCCTGTCCAACTACCATTCTCCAAAAGCCTTCCCCATTTCTCTCCGTCTCCTGGCGGTTCCAATAACTTCATGGATAAGTTCAACCTTTCAGCAATCATTTCAAGTAATCTTTTTTCCAAACCATCTTTGTATGCCAGAGAATTTCTGCGACGAACTTCAGAAGTAAAATACGGTGGATTGGGAAATGCAGACACTTTAATAGGACAAAGGTGAAGATTCCTGGGGATCTTCTTGGGAAATGGAAGAGCATCCGTGACGAATTTCCCTCTATTGCCTGTGCTATTCATGACATAGCGATCGAGAAGAACAGCATCGAAGATACTTCCGCATTTTGATGCAGGGAAATATGGAAACCAAGTAAAGATATTTATTACAATTTCTTCACCTTTATAATAACTCTTCATTGGTGTATCCCTAGTCAAAATAACTGCATTGATCACTTTAACATCCCATAGTAATCTAAAAGCATTATTCACTTCGTTGTTTGTATCACTCAACAACCCAATAACAAACTTTGCTCTGGGATTCCAACTAGGAGCCTTTGACATGATTTTCAACTGTTTCTCCAGGTATTTGCTATTGGGAATGAGTATTATAAAGGCTCCAAGTTTATCTTTTATGGCATTCCATCGCATTGGTAGTGTGTAAATTAAAACAGGCGAAAGCCCTGCTTGGTAAAACGCAGCCAAAGTATCAGGAAATGTGCTTTGTAAACCAAATAGTAGCCTCTTCTTTGGAAAAGTGGCGTTGTGGTTGCCCGATAAGTATAACACTGTCGTGTAACCTAATGGAAAACCACGCTCTGCTACTTTTAGAGAGCAGTGCAGCATGACGTCTGCCACATTAACGTAAGCGTTTACAAGATGCAGCGATAATACAACTGATAGGAACATTTTTTGTGTACTGTAGCATATAAGTAAACTAGCCATTGTGCTACCTAAACGTTATCTCTGCGAGTACAGCTATATTCCTACAGGATCCATTAATCAAGCATATCCGTTCTAATGAGAATTCCCTTTGCCTCTCAATCATTGGGCTCGTATGGATTTGACGTGAACTCGCAACTTGTTTCGAAAACTATTACCTGGCTAATGAGTAGTACAACAATCAATAAAACGCTTTATATGTGTTGAGGTTTAATGGTTCCCTTAACTGATATTTCTCTAAATCAAAAACAAAAACCATACACAAACATATCTAGATTTTCTGGCTATTGGAATAAATAGAAGTTCGAGTAAGAGGTAGGTAATATGGAATACTCAGGTTACTTGCTTGTTTGGTGCTGATGTCCAACGGTGTCTACTGGAAACACATCAGAGGTTTCTTTCAGAGCCCTCCAAGCAGTCTCGCCTGGTTTGTGGCATATGGTGTTTGAGTGTGAATTATTATATGATTTCTATCATCCAAAACGTTTTGCAGAGAAGTTTTTAAACACTTATGAAAAATATTTGAGTGCATATTATAGGCGTAAAGTAATACTCGTATTATAATTATAACAAAGGTTGAAACATTAATGATGTACAGATCTTTCGTTCTTTACTTTCTCTACTGGTAGGTAGGGGAAGTATTCTATGCCACCCAAAAATTCGATGTCGAGATTTCACCGGAAATATATGTTTTGAGGACCCCTGAATTAAAAAAAAAAGAAGCATTTTTATAAAAACATCCGTGTGTGTGTCTGTGTGTCTGTGGACAGCATAACTCAAAAACGAAAAGTCGGTTAAAAACCAAAGTTGGTATTTAAGTTTAATGTCTTTCAAGGATGTGACACAAAGATTTTGAAGAAAATAGCCCCACCCTAAACTACCCTTTGCATAGAACATTTTCCAAAACTTTTGGTCTTCTTGAAAATGGCTCTAACGATTTTGATTAAAATGCAATATGTTTGAGATATTTTTATCACAAATGAAATGTATATCTTGAATTTTCTGGCTATAGTCCCTGTAGTCGTATTTACTCTGGACGACTTTTGCATAACTGGTAAACCGTTAGAGATAGACCAAATTATACTGTACAAAAAATGTAGATCTTGCTGAAATACACAATTTATGTCTCAATAAAATTTTTGTAGAGTGAACCATTTTGGGGATATTCCTTGTTATTTGTGTGAGTTTCTGAAAACTTAAAACTTCCGTGAAATGGAACATCCTTGTTCATTTTTTTATATTAAGTGTGCAAAGAGAACGGAATCTCAAGGCTTTAAAACATTTGACTATCCCACAAAGCCTACTGTATTCCAATATTCCACTTGTACCTACAAGGAAATAAACAATAGGATAATTTGTACAAATGTTTATTTCAACTAACACGAAGGTGAGGAGTGAATGTGTAGGGTTTAACGGCCCGTCGATAACGAGCTCATTTGGGCCAACACGAAGAAGATATAGGAATAAGAGTTAGTAAGAATGGTTAGTGTGAGAGTAGAGAAAGTCATGTGAGTGCAACACATCAGATTTTTTACTTTCGTGCAGTGACACTTTAAATATGACGTGGCGGGTAATATGGAATATTGTTATCCTATATTGCGCACTATTTATATCTAGTATTGCATAATACCCGCATTGTTTCTGATGAATAAAAGTTATATCTTCAGAATAACACATTTAATTTGCAGAAACGCCAAACAAACGTCACAGTAATGGAGAGAGTATTTTACCTCGGATGAAGATACAGAGTGCATTTTCTGTAGTGGCAAGTTTTCAGGAGATAGAACAGGGGAAGTTTGGGTCCAGTGCCTAAATATGTAACGTGCAGGAGCGGAAAAGCTTGATTATGTTTGCGATTTCTGCAAATAATTTTTTCAATGCAAAATAAAACCAGTGCTATAATTTTGTATCTTATATTCACACTATTGTAATCCAATTCAGTGCATTATTACGCGAGAAAAAGTTTTAGAAAAAATAAATAAGCTTTTATGTAAATTTGTTATTTAAATAGTTATTAATTGGGAATTTTATGTAGTACTCCATATTACCCTTCCTATTTTATATTATCCGCAATAAGCAATCGGACACTTTATCAAAAATTAATAACAAATTCTACTTTTTTGTTCAAAGTAAGTCATGAGAAGTTTCTAAAAGGGTTACATTTATTCACTAAAAATATAATTAGTCAAATTATAATACTACAATTACCTCAAATATGGCGGAAATAAAAACTGGTATTCCATATTACCCGAACTTCCTCTACATATAAGCTTAAAAAAATGTAATTTGCTGATAATTAGGTTATTTTTAAGGAAACAAGATGAGTTGCAGAAAGTGTTACAAACCTGAAATATGTGTATATTATGGCGACATATGATTTAAAGTTTTCAACAGTCAAGACAAAACAATGTAAGATAGTGATTGATGAAATCATAGAAAATGGCTCTAGTTTAACTATCTAGGTTTTAATACGCATATAATTGAGCAAAAACGAAGACTTAAATATAAAATTAAATAAATTAAGACAAGTGACTGGAACAATCTGGAAAACATTAAAAAATAAGATGTGAAAGCAATTAAATTTTATTAAGTAATGACAATGCCAATGCCAACATATGGAAGTGAAAACTGGACTAAGAATAGGACAAACAGGAAAAGAATAAAATTTAAGCAGCAGAGATGAACTTCCTGAGATATATCTACCCTTCTATACAACGAAGAAATGAAGAAATGAAGAAATTGTGCAACAGTTACGTTCGTATATATAATAATGGCTTCATTGCCAGATGCAAGGCACTAGAAAACAACAACAACAACATTCGTATATATAATGAAAAAACTAATGCAAATAAAAATAATTGGTATCAATACATATTAAGGATGAAGCACACGAATACCAAACACTTTATTAAATTATAAACAGAGAATATCCCCAAATAGGAAGCCCAAGGAAAAGATGAAGTGATATGTTTAACTGAAGACGGAGCAGGACCTCAGTCCCATGTCTTGTGGAGGAGGAAGTAGGAGGAGGAGAAGGAGGACGAGAAGGAGTAGGAGAAGAAGAAGAAGAAGAAAAGGAAGAGAAAGAAGAAGAGGAACAGGAAGAAGAAGAGAAAGAGGAAGAAGAAAAGGGAAAAGTGAAGAGGAAGGTGAAGAGGAAGTTAAAGAAGAAGAGGAGGAAGAAGAGGAGGAAGAGGAGGAGGTGGAGAAGGAGAAGAAGAAATAGAAGGAGGAAGAGATGGAAGAGGAAGAAGAGGAGAAAGAGGAAGAGGAGGAAGACGAAGAGGAGGAGGAAGAAGAGGAAGAGGAGGAAGAAGAAGAGGAGGAGGAAGAAAAGGAAGAGGAGAAGGAAGAAGAAGAAGAGGAGGAGGAAGAAGAAGAGGAGGAGGAAGAAGAGGAAGAGGAGGAGGAAGAAGAGGAGGAGGAAGAAAAGGAAGAGGAGAAGGAAGAAGAAGAAGAAGAGGAAGAGGAGGAAGAAGAAGAGGAGGAGGAAGAAGAGGAAGAGGAGGAGGAAGAAGAAGAAGAGGAAGAGGAGGAAGAAGAAGAGGAGGAGGAAGAAAAGGAAGAGGAGGAGGAAGAAAAGGAAGAGGAGGAGGAAGAAAAGGAAGAGGAGAAGGAAGAAGAAGAAGAGGAAGAGGAGGAAGAAGAAGAGGAGGAGGAAGAAAAGGAAGAGGAGAAGGAAGAAGAAGAAGAGGAAGAGGAGGAAGAAGAAGAGGAAGAGGAGGAAGAAGAAGAGGAGGAGGAAGAAGAGGAAGAGGAGGAGGAAGAAGAAGAGGAGGAGGAAGAAAAGGAAGAGGAGAAGGAGGAAGAAGAAGAGGAAGAAAAGGAAGAGGAGGAGGAAGAAGAGGAAGAGGAAAACAAAGAGAAAGAAAAAGAGGAAGACGAAGAGGAAGAACGCAAACTTTTGTTGCTTGGACGCGTTTTGCGCAAGGTTGCAGGTTGCAGCGAAGAAAGGCAATAGGTGAGAAATATTCATATCTTTACATTTAAGAAAAATCGTAAATGCGATGTTCACTTGACTTTCTCTAAACAGAATTGCTTATGTTTATATATTTCCCATAAATTATTCTTACAAACGCCTGCTTTTGGTATCCACTTCATGTTAACCGCGGTAAACATTTGTAGAAATTGGAGGACGAAGCTAAAGCCAAACATTTAAAAAGTGGGTCACTATTTGTTGTTCTTGAAGCTGCATGTTCTTTGCATGATATCGTGAGAAATAAAATACTCTTGGCTTAGCACGGCAAAAACCTAAGCCTATTGGAAAATTCAAACCAGTCTGGAAGAATATCTTAGTATTGGTGAAAGTCACAAAAACATTATTTGAAATAAAATTGTCATTTAGCGTGGTCCACATTTTTCGTGCAGTTAAGTTTTTCTTATGGTTTCCAGTTAAACAACGTTCCATAAAGTTCATTTGCAATTAAGAGAACATTATGAGAGGTACAGGAATAGTTGGAGATTCTGTTATACACCGTTTTCTATGCGTTTTACTTTCTCTACTGTATATTTTCAGTAAGAAGATGAGGTATTGTACTCCACCCAAATATTCGATATCGAGATGTCGCTGAAAATAATTGTTTTGAGCCCCCTGAGCCTAAAAAAAAGTATTTTAGCAGTGTGAGTGTGTGTGTGTGTGTGTGTGTGCGTGCGTGCGTGCGTGCGTGCGTGCGTGTGTGCGTGCGTGAGAAAACAAAACGAAAAATCGGCTAAATACCAAATCTGGTATTTAACTTCAGCATCTTCCAAGGATGCGACAGGAAGATTTACAAGAACTCTCCGCCGATGCTAAATTATCCGTTACTAATTTTGGTTTTCTCAAAAATTACTGGAACAGTTTGATTACGATACCATATATTTTAAATACTTTCATGTCAAATGAAACACATATCTTGAATTTTCTGGAATTAGCCTGGGAATAGTTCTGAAGTGCTCTTCATTCTGAATGATTTTTGACTGGTAAACGTAAGAGATAGACAAAATCTTACTACACCAAAAAATGTACATAGAATTCGTTAAAATACATAATTTGTGTTAAATAATTTTTTGGTTGCGTTAAGCATTTAAGGATAGTCCTTGTAATTATTCCAAATTTTTCAATGATTATAGTTCTCTCAAATGTGAAGTTATTCTTTTTCTCTGTATGCAAGACTACAACGGAATTTCAAAGACAATACACAGTGACAGCAATTGACTATAGCTTTAGCCTCTGTAATCCCCTATTGTCATTCTACCTATAAGAAGGGAGGACGGGGACTTCGGCACTTCGACCTCAGAGGACTTTCGTGCCTGTACTCCGAAGGGGCGCCCCCGGGGGGGAGCGGTGAGGCGAGAGGAGACAGAGGGTGGCCAGGCTACAGGAGACCAGATACAGCAAAGGGCAGGGTCCCTACATTTTCCCAGTTAGAAACTCCCTGACACCAACCAGTACACGGTCCCACCGGTTCGCACAGAGCGCCGCCTGCAGGGGCCCCCACCGAGTCTCAAGGACCTCGGGTGGACACGATCCTGAGCCCGGCCACTGTGACATTGGCGGAGTCACTCAGGGCACTTCATCCCACCATGCTGCACCCGAACGCCCGCTGACACTTTCGACCCTGAAAGAGACCAAACGGATGAAAGGATGAATTAAATGAGTAGTGGAGTGAAATGAAGGGAGAGGAAATTCGGTGAATGAAAGTAACCTACCCAGCATTCGCCTGGCGACCCGGAAAAACCCCCGAAAAAAAACCATGTGTCAGGTATGTCGGTCGCGGGGATTGAACCCACGACCTTCCGAATGCGAGCCCCGCAAATTACTGCGGACTTATCTCGCTCGGTTTCTACCTATAAAGAAATGTGTAATAAAATCTATCTCGATTAACAATAAGCAGATAGAAGAATAAGCTTTTGTAAGAGTGTTTGTACCAGAGTGAGAAGAGAAATACATGTGAGTGCAACTCATCAGATTTTGTTATACCAACTCCATATTTTAAGATATGTACATTTCCTCCTGCAGTAATGTTTATGCATCTCATATGTTTTCCTGACAATACCAAAAACAATAAGATTGAAGAGGGCTTTCCAGGCTCTTTGTAAACAAACAAGAATCCTGCATTAATATCTCAATTTTCCGCATTTTAAATGTTTGATATGTGAAATTTAAGCTTATGGAAAACAAAATAAAGTTTCGATTAGTAGTGACCTTTGATTTGTAAAATCAATATTCAGCAGATGCGTGATCCTGAAGACATCAGCTCCTAGCCCACCTCTGGGGGTGGAGGTAGCCTGTCTATTTCACATTCAAGAGGTCGGGAGTTCAAATCTCAGTTAGTCGAATAAGGCTTATCCTGAAACACGAATGTCGGGTAACGAGAATTTCTGGGGAATCCGGCCCCATTTGAGCATAGTTAATTCACTCACCGTCCACATAAGAAGGTGAAACAGTTGAAATGATAGGCAGAAAATTTGTTTTCTTTTCTCTTTCTTTCCCCTTTTTTGTCTTTTTAATAACGTGAGGTTTAATCTTAATGGGGAGGATTTTGTACTACAAAATTGTACTACAATGGTCATATTGTCCAGAGCACAACATAACATGGTGTAAACTGTGTACCTACATTGGTTTTCCTTGGGCTGTGTAAATTCAATTACACACATATTGACACTTCCACACTCTGG